>JAYJLV010054584.1:0-18972 GCA_036873485.1 Torymus texanus
TATATATATACACACACACACACACACACACACACATACACACACACACACACACACACACACACACACACACACACGCTCATCACGTACGCTATCAAACCTCATAAACAAACGAAACTGCGTGTCTAACGTTCACGCGCGATTCATCATCAAGCTGCGACGCGCGTACGTATAGTAATCGCTAATAACCGCATTACAATATACCTTCGTATAAGCGAATAGCATACCAGAAGAAAGCAAAACATACGTGTATAAGATAGAGAGAAACCCGAGTCGCAATGGCGCTAATTGGTCTCGTTCGCGCATCGCGAAGGTGGCTTTATAGAACAGGATGCAGAAGCAGTAGCAGCAGCAGTAGCAGTAGAGGTGTATGTATCCCGTTCCGAGATTCTACTGCTGCTGCTGCTGGTGCAGCGTCATCGTCATGTACCGGAACCGGCTACTTGCTATGAGAGATATCTCATATACTTGCGTGCGTGGTTGACTCTCACGTGGATGGGCGGGAGAGTAAGTGAGTGATAGGAAAGTCGTGAGGAAGGATAAATGTGATATGACTTAGTAGTAGTTTTGCCTTTTTTGGGGAAAGCATGGTTTTGATTTTCTTTTGTTTTAGAGGGAGGATAACTGGGTATAATCTAGTGGGCGCGATGTATCATTGAACGGGGAGGAGATGTTTTGATCGGGAATAACTAGAGCGATTAAAATTAGCGGTAACTAATGGATATGATTCTTAAAGTGAGATGGTTTATGGTGGTAGTGTGTTTGCTAGTATTTGGTTTAGATTGATATAATATAATTCATGCATTTGTTTATCGTTGTATAGTAAAAGTAATGATTATATTAGTTCTGGTTTAAACGAGGTTAAATTATAACAGTAATTTCACTCTTAATAATTTCTTCATACCCTTGGCGGTTGATAGTTTAGAAAATATGATTAACGACATAAAATGTATTTGAAAATTGTAGTGAACTATAATATATATGTGTAAGAAGCGCATTATCATTAGCTCCCTCTAACAGTCTATATTTAACTAATGGTAGAAATTTGAAAGCAAATAGTGAAATTTTTATGAAAGTACCTAGTGTATAAAGCTTGTGTCTATATAATAAATACTTTTGCAGAAATTTGAAGTGTATTTAATTTTAAGTGTGAATTTTATTCATTCTGCAATGACAAGCTCTTGGTAACAGGTTTGGATTATAACTCTGTCAATATTTAAAACACTGGTGCATAAGCGTACATGAACTATTCAATATTTTTACAAGAATTCGCAATTTAAGTTTTTTTGCGTTTGTGCAAAAATCTCGTTTTGACTGACGATGTAATTACTTTTTTAATTAAAACTTCTATTAGCTACATTTCATATAGACAGTAGTTTTGTAATTGTAAGAGACATAGTTATCCAAACTTCTTACATTACTTTCATAAAGTAAAAAAAAATCACTTGAGTTTGCTGTTTTGACACATTAGTACAAATGAATTGTCAATGGATTTAACAATGAATGAGTGACTGACTTTTAATTACGAAACACTTAACATGATAATAACTTGTTTGTCATAACTCGCACTCGGAAGTTAGACGAGCACACGAGCAACGTTTTTTACAAATCGTCTGGAGCGTAAAAGTACGTACCGTAAAAAGTGAAAAGCTCGCGTTTTTGTACTGTGCTCCGAATAAATTTGAGATGCTCGTATTGATTTATAATCGAATTCGCGTGCAAAAACCTTGGCGTTGATATAGCAACGTTTTAAACTGAATTTTCATATTTTTTTGTCTGTATCATGCATGCATAAATCTTGAGCGAATATTTAAGATCGATTTCCTTATATGTTTTATCTTTTGCAATTTCCCAATGATGAATACCAAGTGCAACGGCATCCACGATAATGGTTGACACAATGTCAATTTCCGATACCTTGGTCGTCTGGAAAAAATGAGTAATTTATGGTACGTTTTATACCGGGATTCACAGCAGAAGGTATTAAAGTTTCGTTCTTTATTGATACCATTAATTGCTGTTCATTTTTCACTTTTATTGCAACTTTTTCATAAAAGCTATACATACGAGATGATTGATTCGTGCATTTATTTGAAAAATTTTGATTTTATGTTTCGTAAATGCTCTATCATAAATCTTCCCTGTTTTTTTTTACTGTATTCGATGTAATTGCACTTGATATACATATAAGTAATATATCAAAATAAAATTTATCTTTTGTGATAGAATTTTAAATTTTGAATAACGTACACTTTTAAAACAAACATTAAACTAACACTATTGAGCAAATTCTCTCTCGACGCAATAACGTTCGTAGTAATAATCTAAAGAGCGATAATTCTATTTTATAATTAGAATCTTATTAGGTCGCGCGCGTACACGATAAGGTCCGATTAGCCGAGTGGTTTATCATGTGACTTTAATTGTTGAAAGCTTAAGTAAACATTTTCGTAATAGCTTTGTTTCTCCCATTCTTCATGCAATCTATATGTATATATATACGCGGCTGATGCCAGATGACGTGATAAATTGCTTTGTGCATCGGCGAAATGAGTCGACTTTCTTTTGGATCGTGCGCGAATAAGTTCGCAAAGCGAACAAGGTCGATGCTCCACTTGCCGCTACTTATTATACGGTTTCGATTATGTTCACAAACAAAAACGACTTTACGTAAAAAAAGCACAATTTTTCGGTCCATGTTACTTAAGCCGTAAACATATAGTTGGACAATCCTATATGCAAATAAAGAAGATACAGTTGCTTTATATTTTGTATACGATAAAGTGTAGTTGAAATTTTGAAAATCTTTCAAGATAAATAGCTGCATCGCGATCAGTATAGCCTATTATTATACTGACCTTTTGGCCTACTCTCAGCGACAATTTAAAAACAAGCTGAGATCGATCTTGAAACTTTCTAGCCTAAAAATTAGCAGACATTGTAGATGAGCATATGATGAAGATACGCTACATACTTTAAATCATCAATTCTTTCTGCTCTCTGACGCAAAATCTTTCCATTATTACTATTTATATATTTATATGTACGCCCTCGAAACATCAGAATTATAATTTGTTATATGCTGCGCATAATTTTTCAACTTAATATAATTTAATAGCAGTCATTAATAACAATGTGCTACTGTGCGTATATCGGAAGTAATATATAAAAATCACCTGACATTCTGACTTGATAAATTCACAACTATATATATTAAAAAGAAAAAGAATTCATATTTATATACTACTAAACCAATCCCTTACAATCAACATCCCAAAATCAGATACACTCGCGAATACCCCATCCCAACAACTGACCTTCGAAAAAAGCACGACAGACAAACAATAAACAATAAACCATCAGTGAATTCCCTTTAATTACATTCCGCTCATCCCAACTGGAATCTTACAACCGAGACCGCACAATTTCGCTGCTGCGATCTCCGCATAGCAAGTCCCTATCTACCGCCTATATACACGCGATACCTCGGTGAAGACCGCAAAATGCAAAACCGGCTGAATGACGAATATCGCGCGCTTCTCTTCTCTCCTCTCCCTCTCTTTCTCTTCAAAGAACAGATACACTCACTCTCTCTCTGCATGGCAGTGAAGGAAGAAGGTGCCGTTATAGGTCGGTGCATTAGCGCGCAAACGCGTGTCCTCGATAGACTGCATTAAACCGCGCGAGAGAGCTAAACTACTTTCATGCGAGATCTCAACGAATATCGCTACATGGCGAATGTATTTTATATATATGGGAAACGAGAGCGAGATGGTTTGCTATGTATATATATGTTTATATGGGGTTAGGGGTGCTGTGACGAGAACTTCCGGAGACTTTCTATGGTTTGAGGAGGTGAGAAGACGATGATGATAATGATGATGATGATGATGGTTTGGTATGGGAAAAGCCTTGGTAACAGTATACTTGGTTGATGATAGAATAGATTCACACTTGGGATAAGTGAAATAGAAGGTTGTTGCTAAAGGATCAGTCTATTTGTCGAAGGCTTGTATAGTAATAAAGATTTCTAAAAGTTTTAGCTATACTGTACTACAGGTGCATATTTTCGAAACTGCAAGTAATGGTGTATATAAACGCGTAACAAAGAAAATCAGTAAAGAAATCAAAACCAATCTGGTTTTAATGGTAGATCGTATAATTTCACTGTCTCGAACGAAAGTTCGTTTGCGGATATCTCAAACCATACCACCGTCGACGTTGCTATAAACACACATATTTCAGCTTCTCTCGGTACTTATATATACACGTACGTGCAAAAAACAAAACTCAAACATACACGGAGACGTCGGTGAAAAGTAGTGCCGCTGCTTAACCCAGACTGAAAGAGAAACATCTCCCCGGCATAGACAGGCTAATATCCGATGAGAGAGAGTCCAAGTGCAAAGAGGACAAAACGTCGCGATGCATTCCTCTCTCCTCTTATCCGTTTCTCTCCCTCGCGCGTAATTATCGAAAGTATATAGATACAGACGATGGGCATCACTTGCTTCGCGATTCTACGTAAACGAGGACAGAAGCTATAGCTATATATGCAAGTCTTTCTCCACTCTCGTGTATAATATATTGGTTTCTAATTCTCTCGCGTATACGTGCGTGTCTATACGAGAGAGCCGAATTGTTATATAAATGATTGTGTGTGTGTCTGTCTTATTCCGGTACATCGTGGGAAATCGTTGCGTGTACCATACAGAGTGTTTTATATATAGGTTGAGAGATATTAGTAGTGTGTATAGAAGAAAGATAGAGGGAGAGAGATGATTGAGGACGTTTTTTACGGGGCGAGTTATTGGGTAATTGACTGGAAAATTGAGAGGGTTATTCCGGGCCCAGAATATCGACTTTGTTGTTGCGCAATTGAAAATATACTTTATATACTTTTCGATGTATATGTATATATAAGTATAATACGAAGAACAACGCGATAATCAAGCGAGTGGTGCTGGTTGCGTAAAAAAAAATGAAAAAGTGAATCATTAAACATAAAGCTTGAATAATAATTACATAATTAAATATCATTACAATTCATTGTATATACGTAAATTTTAAATGCAACAAGTGTAATATAACAGCTATAAGAAACAATCAATTTGATTGTCGTTAATCATTAATCAATAGCCATGAGGGTTAACTACACATTGCCACCTTCAAAACCCTCATTTTGGTACAATGGACCTCGGGATTTTTTAAATTCTACGGAATTATGGGTTACGGCCCCGTTGACGTAACAAGGACGCAGCGTACCTGTACCATACGTAACAAGTGTACGCGCATGTGCGGGGGCCCTACAGCAACCACTGTAGCAGTGGTGGTAGTAGCAACAGCAGCAGTGACGGGGGTTACGTAAGGGTGAAGTAGCCATAAGCTTCCGTGAGGCGGAAGTTACGTCAAGGCGCACGCATACGTGGCAATTACGCGAAAACGAGAGACAGAGATAGGGAAAGATGGTGGGTATGGTCAGTTGAGAATCCATTGGTATGAATGTATAGATATATATGATGATGAGACTTTGTTGTTGCATGTGAAGTTTAGGTATATTTGATTGGAGGAAACGGGACTTTCAAACCCGTAAGGAGAGTTTCTTTTTGAGGATCAGAAAGTGTGCCAATGCAATAAGTCGCGCGATTATTATAGAAGTGGGCATGGCTTGGTTTTAACATGCAAGTATGATTCACGGTATGTGTGTATGCGCATAGTTGGGGAGATAAATATGGGGTTAGTCGGATTCTTTCGATATAGTCGCTGTTAAAATATTTGGTTGAAAAACTACACACGTACGTATGCACACACTTTCCCTGACACCTTTGCGATTTTTCTACCTTATTATAGATACTAGTACCGGCACATCGTATAACACTTAAGACTTTATTCGTCTACCGTTATTTGTTTTTTACTTTCTCCCCGTAGCTCTTTTTATTTTTTTACTTTGATTCGGCCCAGCCTTTCTGCTAACTTTAAGAACGAGCTACACGCGTGCTTGGAGAACCTGTTGAATTTGTTCTGCCGCAGGAATTGTCACCATCGTTAATTATGTAATGATCGTCAACAAAGTTTATATTATACAATCTCACAGCTTTGTATTTATTGAAATTCTCGGCATCAATATAAGCAGCCTCCCCCCTCCGGTGATATTAACATGTTTTAAATGATGAAAACTTACTTAAGGATAGCCATACTTATATAAATATAGAAATAAACTTCCTCGTTTGGACCTTTGCGAATTTATAGTACACTTGCGTAAATGAATCTGAATCGTAAGAAAATTTAAGATCACTAATATTTCCAATTGCCATGTTGTTTTCTTTTTAATGGTCCTAGAATTTGTTAAGGTAGTGTAATATTATTCCGATTTGAATATTTGTTAGTGAATTCTCATGAAACTTATCGCTTTTGTATATCGATATATCTGTATTTTAATAGACCAAGCTACCAAACGTCGAGAGAAAAAAACAAACATTGGTATTTCTAGCACGCATAATTTGACCAACTACCCGGGAAGTTAGTTAATTCCCGACTTCAAAGTGTTGCAACATAGTAAACTACACGTTCTAGTATAAACGCTGCACCTATACAGCTAAAAATAAAATCTATCCATTTTTCCGAGACCAAAGAGCTTACAATTAAAATAGCAATATCTTACAATGTCATTCAAGTATATACCAGACACAACATCTCATACTACAACACTGTTAGTATTCGGCCGTTCTCAGTCGAAATCCACCTGCCGGTACCACCATACATACACATACACGGTAATCTCTTGTGAGCAGCTTCCAGTATATTCTCTTGGCCCCACGTGCATGGACACCAATACTCGAACATACACATACTCCGTACGCAAACATTTTTGAGATCACTTTCACTCTCGACTCGGTTGCTGCTGCTGCTGTTGCTGCTGGATGCTGGAAGGTTACCCGTTCTGGGACGTAACTCTGTGCGAGATCGTTTCTTCAACCGGTCGCTCGCTTACTTGCTCACGCGCGTGCGATGCAAATTAACGAGGTCCCTCGTCGCTTAAGTGCACCTCTTGTGAGATGAGCCGACTGAGCATGCGCATGGGTATATAAGTGAGGTTTAAGAAGTATGTGTGTGTGTATATATGCAGTTTTATATTATGCGTTACGAGCGAGAATGTGTTACGCGCGGTGTGCGTGACGCTGCAATCGTCGCCGGCTGCGCTGCTACGTGCTCAGTCAGTTTATCACGTGGCTTTTTGGGATGTGAGAAAGAATGAACGTGTAGCGGTTATTGGAGGGAGCCTCCGGTGAAAGATGATGATTATTTGTCGTTGTTGTTGTACTTGGCTATGGGAATTGTTGAGAATTGGAGTGATATAACAGACGTAATAGGTCTGGTGTAACGTTTAAGCTATTAGAGAGAGAGAGAGGACTGTTCAAATATAAAGTACTTATCCGATTACCGAGGTATCAGAATCTATTTAGTCGTCGCCAGTCGAGGGGGGAATTATGCGTGGTTAAGTCGATGTGGTCTTAGGTATCGTTGAAAGCGGTAATCAAGAGTATAAGTTTACCTTTTATCAGAAAAACTTTAATTATCTGAAATTAGTTTCTAATGAAGTTGTTACAGTCCTTTTCCCCATTCGTCTTGTATGCCGATCTTTCTTAATTTTCCAGAATGTCTAAATCATCATTGTAAAAATGAAATCGTGATTAATGCCTGGCTTTCTTCAATTATGATTTAATATAGCGAAAAGAGATTAGATATTTCTGCAACAACTACGTGTAATCTAACATCTTTGGCTTAGTAACCTTAATTTCTTGTATATTCAGTCTACAAAGACCAAGAAAATCTTTAAAGCAAATATTAAAACTTTCTAATTGATCTCAAGAAAATTCATATTTATAGCACCTAATCATATTATAAAAAAAAACCCTGTAATTTGCAGAACATAATTTACGATTTTTTTTAAAGCTGTTACGCTTGTTTAAAAAGTTACAGTATCCAGATTTGTTCCGCGGATACAAGCGTCACGAGTTTTTGTACAAAATAAGCAAAGTCTGTAGCGGCTCGTATTTCGCGGCGCATAAAAATTTGACAGAAAAACAAGTATTCAGGTCAATCTTGCAGTGAGAGCATTCATCACGTCGATCTCAATACCTGTAACCGAAAATTTTTGCACTAGTTAATCGTTACACAAACCGTTAGCCGCACTAACTGGGCTATGAATAAAACCAAAGCCACCATAAAAATTCATTTTCTCCGTTTTTAATTAATTTCACTAGATAGTGCCAAACCAAGAAGTACCTACTAAAATTGGAAAATTTCTCCTAGTTATAATCGCGTTATATGATGTAAGCATTGTATTGGCAAAAAAACATATATAAATGTAAAGACTCACAACCGCCGGCAATTTTCTTTGAAGCCCATAAAATATGCTGGCAGGAGAATCGATTAGAGTAACAAAGCCATAAAGAATTCAAGACTTGACGGAGGAATCGAGAAATTTGTTACGCAGCCAGCCCAAAATGATTTGCATCGCGGCACTTCTCTAACTTACAATTCACTGACAAGACTCCCGGTATTCTATACGTATAATCTTACGGAAACAATGCTTTCTCAGCCATCTCATTCACACCTGTCTTATTTATGGGATTAAGAAATGAGTTTGATTTATTGGCTGGGGTATTATCTAATTGATGATATTTACCTAACAGAGATCGATTGTTTTTTTTTTTTAATTTCAATTACGACAAATTTCCTTATATAAAATATATCATGTTTATGGAAGATTTATTTAAAGAAACGCCATATATTCACGAAAAATAATCTTTTTATATAACCGCATTATTAAATTTTGCAAATACTTAGTTTATCATTATGTCATGCATCACAGGATAATTTCTACATTCACTTAGGTAAATTTTACACGAAAATATTTATATTATTTAAATTTATGAATATAGATGTAAAATATCTAAAAGATATAAAAAGTAACACCAGCTAAAAATAGACTTCCTTTTCGTATTCCGTGAGCTCGCGCATCAGAATCTTCCGTCAAGCAGCCCAGATTCTCACTATTACAAAGCCGGACCACCTCTGAGCTTCTACGCCATTGGGCCACGCGGTTACGTGTCCGTATTACGGCGTATTACGGAGATCCTGCGACGAGTCATTCACACTGCGGCTTGAGTCTCCGGGTCTTACGAAAGCACCTGAGCCAGACGCCCGACTCCTTTGCTCTCGCAGCATACAGCAACACAACACAGCACATGTAGCACACTTTGGCATCGAGAAATCTTCCCGTGAATTATCCTGGCCCACGGCAACGTTCAAGGTTAAACGATCTGTGCTTCGTTATGTACTACCCGATATATGCAACGATCGAGTTCTTTTTTCTTCTTTAGCATAACGATTGTAGCGAGTGGTCCCCTAGGGGGTCTGTTTTCTGGGTGCGAGCACATTGGTGGGTTATCTTTAATTGTGATGTCGTAATTGTAGGGGTGATGGTAATTGGAAGATGGCTCGTGAAGTTGTTTGTTAATTCTAAAGCAGACGAGTGTAAGACTACTACTGGTCTCGAGAGTACGCCGGAGTGGTTTATGGACATTTTTATTGTTGCGCGGTGGTTCGAGTGCGGTTAGTTGTTATTTAATTGTCTGCTGCTTCGTGAAAGTTTTTGCGATAGCGTGAGCACAGGTAATTTGACTGAAGGTTTTAGAAAAATTTAACAAGACGGTTTCTTCGAGCGCGTGTGTATTACGAGTCATGTGCTCGATTTCTCAGATATGAGCCGGGAAGGATCTTATTTAAGAACGAAAGTTTTTAACCTTGATATCGATGACTACTATTTTCCCTTTTTAAGGTTTATCAGTATCTTTCTTTCGAAGTAAATGCTTACGTAAGTTTCCACTACGTACACCTAAACATATGATAAAAGACTGTTATAAGCACGTTTTAGCATTTTCTCTACATATGCATTCTCTGTGTTTACGATTGGAAAACATTTAAATCATTGAAAGAAAGTTAGACGAGCTTTTGCAAGAACAAACCAAGGTCGGTGTCTTGCCACCTTACGGTTGTATGGCGCTGTTCACCATTTTGCAAGAATTATTATAAAACTTAAGAAGCGGAGATTCAAACACATGTTGCAATGAGTTTGTGCGAATGTCTCTTTCGAAAGTGATAATTTTTTGGAAGACCTTGCTAAATATAGTTATCAGCAACATGTATATGGATGTATATTTGTTTGCTCTAATGATTGAATTTTGCGAAAAATAACTACAGATTGTATTATAAGTATATCAGTAGTGACTTAATGAGTTAGACAATTAGTTCAATAGTTTAGAACTTTTAAAATACTGCAAGTTAATTCTCAATGTTGTAAGTATTTTAAATAACTAATTAGAATAAGAATCAAGTGGCGTGCTGAGCATTAACGTCTCAGAGTATTTCGACAAACGTCAAAAAGCCACCGCAAAGCTACATCATTAAATTACAGACTTGTTTTCGTGCTTAATATTCTCCAAAGTACACCCCAGAGTGCACCTGAATTTTCAAAGAGCGGTCATTATTTACAATGACCGAGAATAAAAAATAGTTCCATGTTTGTATAAATTTTTCTAACGAAACGTCAAAGAATATTTCTGTATTATTTTCTTTTTCTGTTACACGAGTTCACGAAATATTGGTATTTTTCATTACTCGAGTATTTTATCTGAAAGAAAAAATTTGAAAGAATAAGATTGCCGAAAAAGGCATTGGGATGCAATAAAAATAAAACGGAATTGCTGTTCGCACAATTTGAGCTTGGAATATAATTATCAGCAGGAAGAACCTTCGGCTTTCCTTTGAGCGTAAAGAAATTCATTCACAGCCCAAGGAGAATCTTTGAATCGGCTCGTACGTAAATCGTAATCAGTCAAGTCAATCTTGTTTTCATACTTTTAATGGACCACATAAGAAGTATCGAACGTTTACTTTGACGGCACCCATGTTTTTTCGCACTTCAGACAATGAAATACTTCAGATCAGATATTCACCGTTCCAATACAGTTAAGAGAAATGTAACTGAACAAATTGGAAGTATGAATTTCAATTGGAAAAAATGCTTGCTTACGTTCCGTAGAAGATACTTTATACATGCATTTGGAAAAGGAATGATAATTGAGTAGTGAATTCTGCTTACGACTACCGGTACGCGTGATTTATAACTACAAGAATAATATGGAAATTCAATAAATTACAATTTAATCGCATTTCTCCAAAGTTTTGCAACAATGTATATAATAATACCGAAGAAATATGATCTCGATTAAATAACAGCAATAACGTTCCCTTTCCTACAACATTCCATTTCTAATGAATCCATAACCTACTCATCGCTTATTATATGCAAATCAATTCACTCACAGTTTCGCTTTCGCACAGCGCATCCTCTGCAAATTTTTCATTACTTCCATAAATCGTGAGATAAAATTGCAATATAAATCACATCAACCTTAAAAACAATTTCTCCAGTTGGAAAATGATAATCACACCTATTCAACAAAAAACCTTGCAAGATACTTTATTTTCGGTGCAACGATAGAAATCAAAACCTGGACGGTTTTTATGACTCTGCAAGCGATGCGCACGTAATAGAAACATCTACATTCAAATGAGTTTTCACTCCAAAGCCGGAAGCCGTCGCGGCCGGAAGACGACTCACTTGTGCGCCGCTGCTTGTTAGTCCGTCATTCGCCAAGTCAAGTAATGGTAACGAAATAGTTGGGTATCAGAAAGTGGATTTCCTTCGGTGCGTTGTAAAATCGGCTGTGCTAAATACCAGGGGATGTACGAGCGACGGTTAAGCGAGTTTCACTGCTCAAGTGCCGATGGGTCTTTTGATGTGTCAAAGTGCGATAATAAAAGTTGTATATCAGCTGATCAGTTTAAACTTTGTAGGTTAATTGTTGATATAAGTTACTTTGATAGTTGTAAAATTTTATTCAACTATAAAATACTTTGTTTGAAAACTGTCCTCATTTTCATATCAGCTGTATTAATGCATTCATGCATTTATATCAGTATAGAATCTATTTGTTACTACCAAAAATGTCTACTAATATTCGTATTTTAGTAGGGAAATGAGACTTAATTAGATTGCAGCGTATTGCTGCGTATCATGCGCATTTTTTATCATATTAAATGCGCCAAAGAAAAACCTCGTTGTGTAAGTGTTTTCATATAAAGCAACACGTGACGATGAATGGCAAACTAATAGAAAAAACATGAGATATCGAGCTTTCAAAATTGACGGTATGATAGAAGGTAGTACTTTTTAGTTTCCTGAGCTCTCAATGTCGGATGAGCAGTAAGTTATTAGTCTGAAAAGTTTGTTCTGAGATAGTTTTTGTACTGTCATTCATTGAGAGGTCACGTTCTCGTTTACTGGTTTTGCAACACTGTTTTACCTGTAATTTTGCTTCATGGCAAAGTAAATTAGATAACAGTTAAATTTATGGCTCGAATTTATGCACCGTGGAATAATATAATTTAAACAGCTAATATTACGAACTGGAACGTATATATTTTTTTGCATTCTTCGTTAAACAGACTAGTATGAAGCGAAAAATATGATAATGTGATTATGTCTACGAAATGAATAATTTCATACGTCAAAGAATTAATGTGCACGTGAAATAAACTGTTTTTCATTAGCGAGCGCACATATCATTTTCGGATTGACGCATTGATTTCTGCTTTTTACTAGTATGATTAATCGTCGTGAAAAACAAAAAAGCCAAAATTACTATTGTATGTATAATACGCCTAGACAAAAAAAAATTACTATACACATGATTTCGTACCTTTAATCAATCAAATCACGTGCCTTGAAAAAACCAAATATTCGCTTCCTTTTATCTACGATTAGGATAGCCTTGACTACGCGTGCATATTCTTCCCATGTATATAGGTTTTGACAATGTTTCTTTAGATATGTTTATTTGCACAATCAATGGAGGGAGAGATTGTCAAGTTCTATAATTATCAAAACGAAAAATAGTGTTTTCTCTGTCAATGGACGCATGTGGAAGTTTTGCTCAGGGTCGTGAGGCCGCAGAAAAATAATAAAGTATATATGAGAGATCAGGAGGGGAAGCCCCGAATCATGTTGTAGTGCGGTTTGCTACTTTTTTCTTTGTGGGGACCGGATTTGCATATTTGATTTTGCAGGATGAAAGAAAGAGGAACTTTCCTGCTTCGATCCTTGTTTTTTCATCATAATATGACAGGAGATAAAGAATTTGTGAAATGGTACAGAATTTGGATTGAGAAAAAATAAGGAAAAAGAATATTCTTATTCAAACTATTTTTGGTCAAGCTGTATATAGTTCTTTGAACTCTGGTATTAGAATGTATACAAACAGAATTTATCTTCTGATCACTTTTCAATCATCATTTTCCTACGAAATAACGTTAATTTAAGGCTCTTAATACATTATACCATGTAATTTATTGCAACGAGAGTTAATGAATGAATAACAAGCATCAATAAACTTTAACATTATAAATATTCATTGGCAACATACCGAATATCATGCCCTAGTCTTTAATCTGAGACTCTTCTTCAATTAATCGGTCCCGCGAATAGCATAAATTACCTGTCTAAAAAAAAGAACTAATCGAAAGGAGGAAAAGAATCGATAGTGGTGACACAGAAATGGACCCACGCGTAAATATGCACGTAACTGGTTCGGGGAATTCGCGCAATTCTCTAAAATGATGTCATTATCACCATAGTTATGCAGATTTCCAGCGCGGCTGAAAAGTCCCCGCGCGATATTGACAGTGGTTTACTGTGTGAAACTGACGACGACGACGCCGCTAAAGTTCGCATGTGCGCATGACACCGACCGGTTGATAGTGTCTCATTGTCAGCTAATTTATTATGAGGAGATCCCCCGGAGAGATCGGGAAAACATCTACACACATTGTCGATTTATCGAGTAATGGTACGTGAAATTCTTCAGAGTGTTGAAATTGATCGAGCTAATAGCATTCCAAGATGGACGCTGATAAGGCTTTGATGAATACCTGGCTGAATGTAAAGACGTATCAATTATTTTCTCTATCGGAATCGCGTGCCCGGTGTCTTTTAGAATTTTTGTAAAAGGATAAACGTTTATGCTGACGAGTCATGTTCATAGATTGACCATTCACGACAAACACGTATGGGATATACGACTTCTACGTAAAATATATGTTGAAACAGTATACAACATAAACCATTTGAATCATCAGCGCGTCTAAGTTCATTCTTACGACTCCGAAGAATATGTAAGTATATAGATATACTCACATATACGGTTGCCAGAAAAAAGTCGGGAAATCCTCACGAATCTGCGTCACAAGTATCCCGGACTCACCTGACGTATATTGCGCAATAATATCTTATCCTCCTACAAAACCTTCGATCTGTCACTCCATATTTATTTTACAATTACCGCATCTTTCAATCTTGTGCTTTCTCGGCACACGCACTAATAAGAAATTCCAGGCACGGCTTTGTCGAAAAAGCCCCATTCCGGTATTGCACTTTTGAGCTGCAGAAAGAGAGACATGCGTATGCAGAGAGACGCGAAAATGTTTGATTTACGGTGACGTCAGTGTAGCCGAGAAGAGACGCGTTCGCCTCGGAAGGCCAGCTGCATTTCTCGTGAAAGGTTCATCATTTTTACGGCGGAGTATGGTATGATAGATATTTCATTTTTTTTTTCGCGGGTGGCCAAGGAATTTACAAATGTGTGACCGCATTTTCAGATTATTTTTGCAACGAGAATTAATGCGCTAATGGTGATTGGAAATGCTGGTGATAAATCAAACGATTTGAAGGTTTAGATGTTTGTTGATGATGGGTTTTCCAAGGTGCCAGGTGTTTATTTTCATAGTTTACAGTATGGTTAGTCATGGAAATCGTGATAATTATAAAGGTTGTCGGGTTATGGCTTTTTTTTCAATGCAATCGTATTCTTTTGATACCATAAGCTATTAAGCAAGTAATATATCTTGTTGATATTTAAGAATAATTGTAATTTGAAAAGACAATAGAATGATTATTTTAACATAATTAAAAGTTTACAAGTATTCGAATCTTCAAATAAAATTAATAAAACAATTAGGAAAAATTTGAAATTTACCATTCTCATGTCTAATCAATGTAAAATAAAATTAACAACAAAAAAAATGGTACTCACTGTGCTTGAACTTTCCACGCTGTGATACAAGAAGGTTCAACGGTTTGGGTATCTTCTCCACTGGTATAGGCGTATCTGGGTTCGGCCTCGGACCGAACAACGCATTCCTGCCCACCTTCATGTACTGCCTGCCGATCCTCGTCGGTGAACCATCACCAAAAAAACCCGCTAGGAACTTCATCTTCATGGATTCTTAACTCAAAAAGCTTCTTTTTTCTGAACTTACGATATTTGTATTGTACCGTATTGTACAATCCACCCGCCCACCCGAAAGGTTTACGCGCTAATCGCGAATGTCCGACTTGTACTCAACGTATAGTGTCCTTAACAAACTGTCAGACTCTAGTCTGTAACGTATCGAATCGCGACACGATGACGTCCATTGGTGCGAAGAACCCGCTTCGCTGTGTTGTTTTCGCGCGCGTTGCTATCGTAAACAGAGAGTTTCTTTTTTTTTTTTGTTTCTTGCTTTTACTGCGTTTTAGTTTGTTCGCTTGACTCGATTGACTAAATTTCGTCGATTTGCTACTAAAACTATTTAAGGATAGGTACAAAAAAAGGGTAAGTGAATGCCCGAGAGTTCGTTGCGTTGTGTGAGATTTACGAGGTTATGTCTTGTGTCATGTGACTTCGCCCAACATCGTCGGTTTATCCTATATTTTTAATCCTCATTCGTCTTGCGTGCTGGAAAATCTCTTTGGTTTGTAATCCCTGAGTGTGGTTGGTGCGTGTTGTGCGAGGGAAAAGTGAGTGAGAAAGACGGTATTAAAATCAGAGAACGTGCAATATGGTATATCACTTTCAATCCCTCATTTTTTCCTCCGCTTCGTCGCACTTTGAATTCTCTAGCCACTTGGAAGGCACTCGGGAAGGCACTTTCACTGCTGTCGCGCTGCTTTTCGATCTGTAACAATGGCAAATTTTTTTTTTCACGTTAATGCTTTTGTTAACAATGATTGCTTTAAAACAATGGAATTTTGTTTTTGAATTATGTATGGTCGATTGTGAAAAATTGGGTGAATGTCTACGTTTACATTAGTTCAGTGTGATTTTTCAGTTTTAAATCATACCTTCGGCATTATTCATTTATTATTGTTCAAATAGTAGTAGGAAGTAAAGAACGCAACGAAAGTAGCGGAAGTAACGACATTTTTGTGAGTAAGTATTTTCACATAGATTTTTATCATAATCGCAGAGACATCAAAATTAATAATACTAATTAGTATATTGTGCAAAAAATTATACAATAAAAATAAAATTCTACTTTTATTCATGCAATGAATACAAAGTCTTATGCAATGAAGAGAAAAAAAACAGTTCACATCGAGCGTCTCAATGGTTTCCTGAATATTTCAGCCTTTGCTCAATCTTATGAGACATCTTTACGCGCCATGATATTTAAATTTCAGTACCGTAGGATACAATAAAATTCCAAAACGGCTTTTTGCACCAAGCAAAAACTTTCGAGGACCAAGTCAGGTATACATTTTACACACATCTAGCGATGGAGTGGGGAAGAAATCGCGTAATCGGTCCACTTGAATAATTGCATTACGTGAGGAGAGTCACTCGGACAAGTACGCAAGTGCTTAATAAGGCTTTAATAAATAACGTAACTTCTACTCTATGGACTCTTCGAGTGTAAGAGAGAACAGAAGAAGGATGAGCTTCTGGATAGTGCTGACCTTTCTGAAACTTCATTGGCGAGGCGATGAAAGTTGGGTCGAGGAAGGGGAACGATACTCTGACCTAGAGTCTATTTAGGTGAACATGATGAATATTGGTTGGTTGAGATAAAACAGCGTTTAACAGAGATTTCATATTGTTTTAGATTAATTTTAAGGTAAATTGCTGTTAGATACATAATTGAAAGTTATGAATTATAGTGTAATATGAGAACCGAGTTATTAGTTCAAGTTTGCCAGTTTAAAAGCAGCGGTAATTATTTCTTCCTTACGAAACATTACCTACACTCCGACACATTTATTTCACTAAACTGCATTTTCATTTAACTGAATCGCAAAATATGATCATTAGTATTTATCTTTCCTTTTCTTAATTTATCAGTGGTGTATATATATATATATATTCATTAGCTATAATGCAGATTTTCTGTACCATGCCCAAATCAATTAAATGTATAGAAAATTATAACTAAAAATTTAAGTTAGTTAAAAAAAACCAAGGAAGGAACGTCAGAACGTGTCATAAGAAGAAAAAAAATCAACTGAGAGTAACGCACGGATATTCACAAAAGTCAAATTTATGCATGACTTGACCGAATGTGTACACTTCAGCGCGTATGACAATGCGGTAATGCACTTATCGATTCTCAGAAGCCAAGAAAATTGAAGAAGCACAAACGAGTTTGGAAAAAAGATTCCGCGACCGCGCGTTTTTTTAGCGATTTAGCGCGTGTATCGTGTTTCGCGTATGCGGAAAAAAAAAGTCTATGGAAAATTGCGAATGATGGGAGTAGTTAATTGAATGATTATACCATTGACGACGTTTACGAGCGTGTTTTTAGACTTTTTAACCTAATCACAAGTGGATTTATTACACGAATGAGTATAGGCGCGAGGTTACATGCGTGTGCGGAGCGTAAATCAAAAGTGCCCTGGAGGAAAATGGCTGACGTTTTTCTTTTTTTTCCGTTACGAAGATGATAATGCGAGATCGGAAATAAACTGATTTGCGTAATGTGAGAATCTCAGAGATTCCTTTTAAAAATAGTCTTGTGGGTTTATTTTGCGGACGATGCTATCAGAGGAAATGAATTATTGCCCATTAGATTATCCGAAATTCCAGGCTGTATATATATACTTAAACACATTTCACGTATATTCTTCAGTAAATCAGGGGTCATTATCTTGTTATTGATCGTGCAGAATATATATATGAAAAAGAAATAGAACTATTCATGTGATGGTGTCAAGTATAATGCTGAAATAATTTCGAAGCTACGATTATGTTTAGTCTTTGAATGAAATTTATAGTCTCGGTACAAAATGTCTTTGAATGATTCGAGATTAGATCAGCGTGGGTAGGTCATTCGGTTGATTAAAAACGAATTTCAACATGAGATAGTTGGTCATTCTTACAAGCTCTGAACGTTTATATCTTTTTTATTACTTTATGCGATTAATCATAACAATGTGAATGAAATTTGTGTAAAAAATTTTAAACGTAATATATGTAAGAGTAATTTACATAATTTGTAATTATAAAGCTTTTATACAAATTATTAATAATATTTGGATTGCCCCAAAAAAGACGCTATTTAACGAAATAGATAAACTTAAAATTACGAGCTCTATGTGCATGAAAATTGTTGCAAAGTATATTCTTGATGATCTCTCTGTTATTCTCCAAATTTCAATAAACCAAAAATATGGTCAACAACCTACCGTCAAGAATCTCTAAGATTATTAAAATCATTCTAGAACGAATGAACTTGAAAAGTTATCAAGTGCCAAAAAAAAATTGCTAAAATTTGTCGCATTCAATGATATCTCATCGCTCGACTTCTGTCCCAATAGTCTTAAAAACTGCGCGTTTTGTCACAACGTACGATACCCGACGAGTTATACATACGTGTGCATGCGGCGTCTTTGCTCTTTTTTTTTTTTTTTTTTTATTAAGCATTTTAAACCTCGAGGAGGCTTATTTCTGCTATATTACAAACGAAAAACAAAATAGAACAGTAGTTACAGTGATATTTTTTCATATTTTCAAATTACAATTTTTCAAGAAA
>JAYJLV010054595.1:0-18972 GCA_036873485.1 Torymus texanus
CACACACACACACACACACACACACACACACACACACACACCCAAAACGATCGATCAACAATAGTCCCATCAACGTAAATTAAAAAAAAACTATCACGTCGCGGGACATTTTACAATCGGATGAAAACACAGGTTTCTCACACCTCTCGCGTCGTATATACACGCGTTTCGGGAGAGAAGAAAAAAAAGCGATCAACCGAGAGTGGACCGGTTACTATATACCGCCGTAAGTGTATTACCCAACGTGTACAACAGCAGCAACTATTATACGCGCGTTCGAGGAGAACGGAAAAGGGCCTTAATACTCATTGGTTCATTATTTGGCCAGTTGTATTTTTTTTTTTTTTTTTTTTTTTTTTTTTGTTCTTTGCTTCACCTTTTGTCTCTCGGAAGCGAAAATTTCGCCTAACGGTGTTCTCTTCACCAAACTACGCACCTTTCCTCATCAATCTCTGCGCGCGGGCGATTAATTTATCGCGCGTTTGCGCGAAATGAATTTCGCCGTGCGGCGTCTTGATTGCTGTTGGGCTCTGGTGTTTATACGCGCGTGCGCGCTGCGATGAGTAATGGATTTTTTAATACAACGATTTTTTGCCCCTGGGATGCGCGTAAGTGGGTTCTCTTAGTATATATATACGTATATATACAGCGATGCGTTTAAATTTGAATAAGACAGCTCTGTAGTCCATTATCCCTTTTATTCGAGGAGCTGAGAGTGGAGAGAGAGAGAGAGAGAGAAAGAGATCCGTTTCCTGTTCCCAAAGTGCCATTTTAACGAGTACGCGTGTGGTGCTGCCGGTATATATATATACATACGTACGGCACATTGTACGCGTGTCTTAATTTCGTTTTAAGTGCGTGCAATTGAAAACGGAGCGTGGAATACAAAATCATTGCGAATTACGGCACTTAACGTCCATTAACCATATAGCGGCATCGTGTTATAACGCGTATTTGCGATATTATATATATATACAAAAGGAACACATATACACATATATAACGCGAACGAACACACGTTATAATAATTTTTCGCCGTCGTTATCGCGTCTTTTATATACAAATGTAGATTTTGAACGTTGTTCTCGCTCTCTATTCCAGGTGGCGAAACGAACGTACACATGTATGTATATATATATGCTCGCGTAACAAATCACTTGCCGACAGTGTTGTATATAGTAGCTTCTGTAACGGTAAAAAAATTTTTCTCTCGCACGGCGCTGCGGCGTCGCGATAAAATTTACCCCGCGCACGCGCATTAGGAGAGATTAAAAATCTGCGGAGTTTTCGTTGGAACAAGGCTAATTGCGCGTGTGCAACGATTATCCATATGGCTTATTCTTTTTTTTTACGATTCTTCGGTGAAAAAAAGGAAAAAACCTCATCGTCATATGAGAAAAGATGTGTATGTTAGTATATTCTTAAATGCATTTATGTATGTGTGTGTGTGAAATGTATACATTTCTGCTGAAACTATATATACACAACGCGAGCGGTATATATATGTCTATCATTTTAAAAACGGTTAATCCACTATATTCGTAACGGACGTAATACCTACAATCTCGTAAAATCATATAACTTTGATGTTACGAGGTACACTTACATGATTCCTATTATACATAGATTGAGATGCATATAAGCACACGGGATTACGGTTTAACGTTAAGTATATAAGCTGCCGCCGCCATCGCTGTCGTCGCAGCTTAAAATAACCTTGTAAAATCAGGCTCCTCGTAATGTTGCTCTCGTATAAAACACTCTCAACGGTTACATCAATGGCCTTTATCCCTCTTCCCCTCGGCATAATGAAACAATTAAACGAGCAACAGTTAACACCGATGAATTTTGATATAGCGGTTATTCGCTTCGTGTATCCCTGCTAAAACAAAACCACATCATCATCATCATCATCACAACCGACCCGTCATCACTTAATTGTTACCAAATTCGAGCAAAGTTTCGTTATCATTCACCTCGCATCTTCTCCCTTCCACATACACACACATACACGTATCCGGAATCTTCTCCTCAAAATCTCCTTCCTTAATCTAATTAGAGGGGAAAAAAGCGTACGCTTGTGCTCCTCTCTCTCTCTCTCTCACTCTTAGTACACACAACATACACGTAGTGTGTGAGAAACTGCGTTCTCGTCCATAAGAAAGAAAGATGCGTCGTCGTCCGCCCTCCGTATGGAACAAAGCCAAGGGATTCTCATGCTGCACTAACTCGCTTGCACGCGCGCGTACACTGGCAATTAGCATGTAATAATCCTGCAAGTTCATTAGCTACTGCTGCTGCTGCTGTACCCCACCTTTGTTCCTCGTGTGTGTGTGTGTGTATATATATATATATATATATGTGTGTGTGTAGCAGCGGCATGAAAGCAGCGTGGAATTAATTCCTTTACTGCAAGAGGTGACTCTTGAGAGAGAGAGAGGAGCCATCGATTATATACGCGACCTTCGTGTGCTCGCGCGCGCGCGTGTATATATAAGGTTCTCTCAAGCTTGCTCTCTACTCGTAGCGGGATTCCCGGGTTACTGTTACGTCATTTGCAAAGCATCACGAAAATCACTTTTCCCTCGCGGTCCGCGCGCTTCGCATGGGGTTATATGTATAATGGTATGGGTATACTTAATCCTCGTGTGAGTGTATATATATATATACACATATATACGTTGACGAGACGCGTGCGCGTTACATTAGCCGAAATACCGGTTGTCGGTTTGTGTTTGTTTTCAATGCTGTAAGGTTGGAACACGTGTGTGTGTGTGTGTGTGTGTGTGTGTGATGTGGTTTGTGGGTGGGTGGTAGATTAAGAGTGTGTGGATTTAATGATAGTTTAATAATAAGCGCTTTGAATTGTTGGTTATTTTAATGGTTGGTTGAGCTGTAGTTGAGGTGAATAGAGATTTTTACGTTGGTGTGTGGTTGTTCTAGTTAAATGTCTTAATAATATTGTGGATTACTGATATAATAGACAAATAAATATATATGATTAACGAAATATGTATACCATCGTATTTTTGGTTCAGGTGTCTTCTTAAGTGAAGAGGTGCTCTAAATATTTCTAGTCTAACATAAAGAAAAAAAAATAAATAAATTTTGTATAATTTATATGATAGAGAGTTGATCGATTTAAGATACGAACAGGTTTTCATATAAATCTTTATGTTAATGTTGGCGTCACGGACATTTGAGTACGGGCGCATTTCATCTTCACACGAATAATGCTATGAAAATTCATACGGGAAATGCCGAGTACATTTATCCTAAATCTATCAACTCAATCGTATAATTACAGTCAGATGTATATGAATGATTCAATCTACACACAAAGCTTAAGCTTTTAATCCTCTTTTACTTTTCCCTTTTTAAAATACCGCCGTACAATGATTACGTTATAGTTCTATATCGTAATTTACTTTTACTGTAAAATTCATTTATACTTAATACTTATACATACTAATACCTTTGAGTACCAGAAAATGTATAAATTTGCACATATATGTGAAAACGTAATTTGCATTAACTTTAAACTGTTCTTACCAATTTTTTTTTTCCAATACCATATATTCTTCTACAAAACGATACAACACACCCAACGCTTATATATAAGTACTCGACAATTCAATCATCCTCGAACTCACTTCACATAATGACACACACGGCTTTAGCTCGAGCAATCGCTGAAAAAACCCAAAATTTTACATTTCTTACGTACACACTCACACACATACATAATAACAGACAATCGTCTAACGAGCGCAGTTCCATCTGAAACCGCCTCATCGTGAAATCGTGTGAGGTCGCACCCACATATATCTACCTATACGTGTGTATTTATACAGCAAAGGATAGACGCGTGTGTGTGTGTGTGTGTGTGTGTGTGTGTGTGTGTGTGTGTGTGTATATATATATATATAGCAATGATGTAATGCAATCAAAAATCGAGAAATCCAAACGGCACTCGAGATTCCACATCCGAGGAGTGCATACTTATACATATATATACGCGTGTGCGAGCGCAGTCAACCGGTTTTATAGATTAGAGGCTATGTGCTCTCACAGCTTTTCCGCGCGATACAAATATATACATACATCCCCCACGGTCGCTTGCTTGCGCGCTCATTCCAGTGCAATATAATAACGCGCATGCGCGGAACGAGACGAGATTCGAAGAAGAAAAAAAGGACTTGCGAATAAATCGTTCGATCTTAGCCGTAAAGACATCCCACTGGCGGATATAATATTTAGCGCGTTACGATTCGCGTCAATAATCCGTGGCACGTCGCGCATATGCTGCTGCTGCTGTTGCTGCTGTTACTATGTATCTTTATTTCTTCAGGATGGATATATGTACCGTTCTTTTTCGAAATCTCTCTCTCTCTCTCTCTCTCTACGCGCAAGGCACACGGGTGTTTTATGCTTTTACCGTATATTTTGACGCGGCATCAGCGCGCGAGACGTTTAATTGCCGCGAGGGTCTTTCTAAGAGAGCGCCACGGATGGAAATGGTGACGATGGCTATGGTATTTTTACCTAGAATAGGCCTGTATATGTTTGTGTATAAGAGAAGACTGGAAGAAATTTTATGTACTTACGTGGGAATTATATGGGATTTAATTGCTGTGCGTGGTTCGTGAAAATGTCTATAAGGCGCGAGGGAAATGGAGAAGAGAGAATAGTGTAGAGTATAGTAGTTATGGGGTTTATAAGGATAAATATTATATGGATTTTTAGTTTAAAGGTTTAAGGCTCACTACGCTTTTTTTATGGCTATATATATACGGCTACCGGTGGGGGATTGTAAAGTGATTTACGACGGGATCTTTATTGTTATACACGTTGCAATATAGAGGTTATATACATTCGGGGGTGAATTAAATTATTAAGGTAACAGTAGTTTGATTTTAAAGAAACGAGGGGAGCAGATAACAGTATACTTGGAAGCTGATACGACGATAGTGTCGCGTTTATATTTTATACGAACCGTCTTTATTGAAATTTGTATTTTAACAATCTATAAAATATATATTTTATAAGGCGCTTTTATAAGGTTAAAGCGGCCTATAACATACTTATTTTTTTTACATTTTTTCTTGTTGTTGTAGTAATCACTGTAACCTTGGAAATTATACGTATACGCGACGTTGTTATACGCGATTGCGATTTAATATTGCTAATACACCAAAAATGCTAAAAAAAAATATTAAACTGTCGCCGTGCGCGTGCTTAAACGCACCTTTAATCAAGCAACAAATTGTCCTACATCGTCGCATTAACCGCTTTATTACCCTGCTATACGGATAATAAATACCTACTCGTACGCGAAGATCTTTTACGGAATCGATGAATAATATACCCGCATACGAGCGCCATTTCCGGCAATATTCAATGCTCTTAATGCGTTACTCGATCTAATAACAATTTCTCAACGATAAAAAAAAATTTACCAAGACGTGCGCGCATCTTTACTCATGAATCCGTTCGTCATTATACGTAAAAAGCTTATCCTTCGTGAGACTAATGTCTCATCCATCAGTGCATGCACTGCGAAAGCATAGTAGGAAATATCGTCGATTATCACGTGGACATATATATATATATATATATATCGACTTTGCACATCGCGGCTCGTAAAAGCTCTATTTCACATTCGCAAGAGCTTTTTGTTCGTTGCGTAGCAACATGCACATATATTTATATATATATATATTTTTTTTTTTACGACAACGCCGTTCCTCTTGCGGCACATATACGCTTATAACGGCCCCCTATTGAGGTAGCACCTGTTTTTACTTGAAATGAAGATCCAAGTAGACAGGTATAATATGTATACGTGTCGTGCGGGTAATCACTTTCGCATAACGTAAATTCGCGCAACTTTATTGGCGAATTTTCCGCACTCTCGTGTGTGTATGTATCATTGTCAGCGGCGATGAGATGAAACACAAGTAACTGTTTATGAAGTGACGATGGGCGTAAGTTTGCAACGAAACCGCAGCGTCCTCGACGATGATTATCGTTGATGAGTAATTAGAATCGATCGTTTAGATGTAAAGAGAGAGTTTATTAGCAAAGAGAGAGAAAGATCCGGGTATATCTATATACCTCGAGCCCGTTAAATAACAGTTTTTCAAAGCTTAGATCTTAATCTGTCCACGACGTCGGTTTGAAAAACTTTATAATTTTCTTGCTCCTCTTTTGGTATTAATGGTTTTGTAAAAAGAGGCGTTTATATATATCAAAAAGCTATTTACACGTTATAAATTTCGGCGCGCCTCGTGCTCTAAAACTATCTTTAAGAAAAGCCTATTTACACTTTTTTTTTACACCCTCGTTAATTAAGCTTAATCGTATAGCATGTGTGCACGCATGTATATATACGCACAGCACATCACAATGAAAAGTGTGAAGAGAGTATATAGTAGCTTTTCATCGTGAAACGGAAACTGGGCGATAAATTAAGCACAGTTAACACAACAGTTTTTCACCTCTACCTCGCATATATATATATACGATATATGTATATACCCAAGTAAAAGTTCCAAACAATTCAAATTAAGCCATTCATTCAGCTAACCATTACACAATACATACATGCTTATCTCTTCACCCTTCTCTTTAATCCGCACCGCAAACATTTACAAACCTAATTAGCGGTTTCGCCCGCACACATGCAACGACGACAATCGACTCTCATCCTCTATAATATACATGCGCGCGCTCTCATCTAACGGCGCGCGAGAGAGCCAATTTCTCTCTCGTGCTATGCTCGCGTAATAAAGCGTTTCTTATCACGCGTGAATCGCTATATTAATTTCATTAGAACGGAACCTCCCCATATACATATATACGTATATATATATAGATATATAGACACCGTATAACGAGTTTCTCTATAGCATTGTTCGTTGCACAACGAACGTCGTTGTGTATGTGTGTGCATTAATACATCGAGGCGCTAAACGATGGAATGCATATAGGGTATAAGCTGCTGTGTGATGTTGCTGTACTACTCGTGTTCCGAGACTATGAACGTCGTAAATCCGTGCGAGTGCACCGCACTGAGGATATATATATATATACGTATATATATACACCATAGTAGTACGCGATGACCCAGCGCTGGACGACTTCCTGCTGCCTTCGTGAGGCGGATTCACGAGGAGGATGAGTTTGCAAAGTGAGAGAAGTGTGTTAACAAGTGATAAATCAGCGCTGTGCTGTGATGCATACGTGTGTGTGTGTGTATATGATGGTATGTATATATAAGTGCATGAGTAATTTACGGAGATGTTGGATTCTTGGAAAAGAAGCTGGGAGAAAGAGAGAGAGAGAAATCGGTTCGAGAAATCTCTTGGTATTGTAATGGGTTTTGTGGACCTGCGTTGTGTTGTTTCGTGCAGAAATAATTGCAGTGTTGAATTGGGAGGAGGAGAGTAGAGAGTATGGGATATATGTTGTTGTTGTGGTTTTTTTTCTTTCGATAAGGATGTTACTGGGGTACACATGAGACGATGAAGCTGCGAATCATTTTATAATTGCGCGAAACGGTAATTTTTTTTACGCGTAATGTACGTATATGTATATATGTATCTTGACGGTTTTATTATACATTTGTATAAGATTTATCGTAACAGGATTATTTCGACCACTATTTTAATAATAACTTGTGGGGCAGTGACAATATGATGATGAAGAACCGAGATACCAATAAATTCCAATCATGATTGTTCATATTTATAATTTTATATCGCTATGCGTACGTCTCATTCCGCATCGTCTGCTGTTCCTCGCGGTTTACCAAGAGTTACTCAACTTAATAAATTCCACCGACGACTGGCAAACACATATATATACACACACACACGCATGGAATGTCCATATAAGAAATACTTTCCGAATCGAGGTTTAATCCTTCTGCCAAGACGCACCACAACTATTTTAAGAATTCCAACGCGCGTTACCGTGCCTGCATATCAGACATTTTATTATAGCGTACTTGCGCGCGCGCGTCTATATAGTATATATATGGGAACCATAAGAATCTCTGCAAACGGTCAAGACTTCGATAGGTCAACCTCTCATATATATACACACACATACACACACACATACATACATATATATACTAGGTATACTCTCACGAAACTTCCTCATTACCTACGGTGTATCCACAAAAAGCCGAAAACCCGATCGATTCCGCGAGTGTATATATATATATATATACACACGCGCTTGCTTACTTGCTTGCGCCTTCATCAGAAAACCTTCTCTCGTTCGGCCAATCCATTAACCGATAAAAAATCCGCGTACACGCTACACCTTTCTCGCGAGCTCGCGCGCGAAAAAAGAGGAACACGGGGCAATAACAGCGTGTATCCCCCCCTCCCCTCTCCGTATAATAGCTTAACTGCGGACACTACTGCAGCCGCTGCTGCTGCTGTTGCTGTTGCCGTCCACTTCTCTCTCTCTCTCTTTCTAAAGAAAGAAAGACGAAACGACGCGATCTCAACTCTCTTGCGCGCGCGTTCAGAGCCGTAGATGTGGAACGGCGGATAGCGCGATATACAGTTACCTTGACACGGCGGCGCACACGTTCAACCGAGTGTATATATATATATATAGGTTCTGGTATGGTGGTAGTGTAAGAGTGTATATAAGAACGTAAGGCGTAAGGTATAAGAGCATAGCATAGCATAGCATACAACGACGCATCCTTGCGCCCGCGCGCGCGCGTGCATGCTTGCACAGCCGTGAGGCGCCAAAGCAATATCAAGGGCGTTAAACGAGGTCGTTTATTACGATTATCGATGTGCGCCTAGTGCGCGCTGCGAGAGCTGCGAAAGAGAGAAATACTTGCCGACGATACCGCCTTGTGAAACTAGGTTCACCACGAGCTCGTGGTCTATGTGTATGTGTAAGGAATATATATATATACGTATGGTTTTGCACGCGCAGGATATCGCGATGGGTTATATATATACAGGAGGGAAAGGAGAGATGAAGAGGGAAGAGAGATGCTCGTGGGAAATTTGCATCGAAAATGGTTGAGAGAGAGAGAGAGCGTAGCAGCAATTTACCTCTCAATCGTATACTAAGGGATTATGAGTGTATATCTATGGGTATTTGTATACACATTATATATAGGAGAGGAGATGTTAAAGTACAAACGTGTTGGTTGTGATGGTTGTTATTGTAACACGAGAGAGCTTTTCGTTATGTAACTTAATGGTCTGGAGGTTTACGAGGATAGAGAGAAAGAGGTGACATTCACGTTTTGTGTTTTTTTTTCTTTTCTGGATTAACGACGACTATCGTCGCGCTCGTCTTGCTGGTGGAATGCCACGCGCGTTCTTTTTATTACGCAATTGTGTAGGAGAGCGGGAGTATTGCCCACGCACGTGAGTGAGCGTGTAACTGTCAGAGCGGCTGTGCGTTACAGAGACTTTGATGGGATACTAAAGATTTAGCTGCGTGGTTTTGTTGTAATTTGTACGTTGTTGAGTTTTGGAGGTAAAACTGGGCCAGTTTGGAAGAATAGACATGTTTTGCAAGGCGAAAGTTTAGTTTTTTTGCGAATATTTTCTTTTTTTTTTCGTTTAGATTGTGTGTGATGGTTGAAAGAGACGTGTTTTGGTATACGCTCGATTATATCGTTTTGGTGTTTTGATTATAGAACAAATTATAGTAGAGATCTTGGGGAATTATTCCGTAATGCAGTATTATTACGTTATATAGGTATTATAAACGTCGACGAAACTTAAAAAGTTTATGTTACGAGTCGGGGTAATGTAGTTTTAATATCAGTTGTCGTAATGCGAGATTCTTGTATTACAGTGTATATTATATACGCTGCATGGGAGAGAGAGATACACATTAAAGTCCTGTATAAGCTCTCACATAAAGTTGCATTAAGATCTCTCAATATGTTGTTCGTTTTGCTCGACTTCCGAACAAGTAGTTTTTAGCGTATAGATTTCACAGGAATGCCGGTTATGTTGAGAAGGTGGAGATATAGCTGTTCATCAGATGCTGCTGCTGCGGGTGAAAATTAACTTTATTGGAAATAAAATGATCCTTAAGTTTTATAAAAGGGCAATGTAAGCTTTTTATTTTATTAGCCATCGTTAAATATTTAGTATAGTATAGTCGAGTTCTTAACATAGCTTTAAAAGTTTACATTATATGCAGCAATGATCACCTCATTTTGGTGAGGAATTTTAATGGTACATATACTGGGACAACATCGGTTATAAAAATTATTGTATCAAATTAAAATTTAATCAAATTAAATTATTTGTGGTATTTTTTTTTCTAGTAGAGATAACTTTGGAACGGTTTACAAACTGTTCAAATCGATGTTTTTCTCAAGCCATATACATATGGAAATTTATCTATATATACGCGTGTCGTGTTTCTGTGTGTGTAAACTCTTGTTTTTATTTTGAAGAAAATACTCAACTTTGCTTTCTTTATAACCAAAATACGGGTATGATCTTTTTTTTTTTAATTATTTTTATATGCTACTTTACATAATATTCTATTATAATGAGTAGTTGCATTAGACTCTGGAGTTACTACACAACAGAAAAATGTAAATTAAAAATAATAGTCATATTTTAATTATCCAGGTTATGAATATGGAATGTAGTACCATCAAATACTCTGCAACTTTCGCCCAATGTTATATTATCATTATAATTACAAAAACCCTATATCCTCTCTTTTCTCCTCAACTCGGTGAACCGTATAATTTATTAGAAATTAATACGATTAGTTTATCAGTTTGCACATTAATCATCCAGATTAAAAGACCTGATTCTCCAACTTTTTACTCAACCATCTTAACAAATAACCACTCATACATAATCTCAACTCTAAAACCTCGCCCTCGACGCACTGACCTTACCCATATCTCACGCTCCGCGCCATATATCTCGCGTACACGCACACCTCCTTTTCCTCTTCATTCCTCCTCCTTCTCCTCTACCTCTCTCCCTCTCGAAAAAAAAAATATCTCCACTTGGCACTTAATTTTCCAACTCTCTCTCTTACAAACATATATATACATACACATGTGCGTATACGTACCGATGCTCCACATAAATTCCGTACACCGATCGATCCTCTCTCGCCTATATTTGCGAATGTTTATCGTACCTTGCGACCCGTGTATATACTACTATGCATCGCGGCAACATTTCTCTCTCTCTCTCTCTCACGCCGTTTATGCGCTTTGATCCTCGCGTCATAGATTTATCGGAAGCACGCGCGAACGAAAGCCGACGTCCTCGTTAAGGTTACACACTCTCTCGCGATCGAACGTATATATATATATATATATATATATGTATAGAAGGAGGGGATATATATATACACTATACACACATGCGTGTAACGGTTATTCTCTCTCTCTCGGTTGGTGATGCCAGTGACACCTAAATCTAAAATGGTCATGGGGGTCGTAGCGTATATACCTTGCTTACTTGCTCTCTCTCTATCGCGGCTTTAATGATACGTACAGATACGTATATACATACGAGCCAACCACAACATGCGCTCCGGTTCTCGCGGATCGTCTCGATTTACGTACGCGGACATCTGCGAGTTAGCGCACGGGGGATACTGAGAGAGAAAGAGGACGGAAACTAGCACACACACATACACACACGTACGTGTACTTACTATATATACACGCATGCTGAGAGGGTAAAGCAAGAGCAAGAGAAAGAGAGAGGTTAATAAGGTAAGAAGGTTTTTTTTCGGCAAGCTAAGTTTGGAATTGCGTATGGTGTGGTGTACATACACGGTTGTGAGAAAACGGGAGAATCAGGGAAGAAGAAGAAGAAGAAGAAAATTGGCTATTTGCGTGGTCTAGTATTTCGGTGTAACGGTGTGTTACCCTAGCTATGTATATATATATATATATATATATATAGAGGGTAGAGAGTCCGTGCGAATCAGTGTCGTATAGGTTTGCTTTTATGAGTATGGCCGTTGCGTTTAATCATTATATACACCGGGCGGCATGCGTCGAAGAATATTTGTCGGGCTGTTATGGGCGTAATAAAGGAAAAATATGGGAAGGAAAAATACAACGGCCTCGGCTATATATCTCGCGGTCGACCGGCGCCTCGCGCAGGTGAGTTTTACTTTCGTTTTACAGTTTGTTTTTCTGTTTTCAACGCTACAACGTCGTAATAATTAACTCGATACAATAAAACTTACCGCTGTGTTACTTAACAATATTAAGGAAAGAAGAAGAAGAAAAAAAGGGTTAATTTTTATTGGACAACTTAATTCTTAAAGGAATATTACAATCAATTGACTTACTTTTCTATATATGTATATAGGTATATATATTATGTATAAAAACATCATCGTAATACGTTATGGTATACCGTTAGGTTGTAAAAATTATACACAATAATTTCAACACCTTCGTGCACATTTTACAACTTCCAATCATTTATAATTCCGCGGACCGAGTGAAGCACGTCGAGCGCGTATAGTATAAATACGCATTATACGCTGCACTTAACAACGCGCGCGAGTGCAAGCACAATGCCGAGCACACGTGTATTAAACCCAACCTATGTCTCGACGTCTTTATTCATCTAATATACGCGTTTCTGTGTGTGTGTGTGTGTATATGTACGTATGTATGTATTACCTGCTATCCAGTCACGGAGAAGCAAGTTTAACCCACAATCCAGGCGCATTAATCGACCGCCGACTGAGACTAATCGAAGTTAATCCAGTACCGATACACATACGTGTGTGTGTGTGTGTGTGTGTGTGTGTGTGTGTGTGTGTGTATATATATATATATACAGCCCCGATAAAACATGTAGAATTAATCTCATTCATCAGAATAATACTTGCGATAAGTTACACTCATTCGGATGTATGTCCTTTTTCACCCACACCTATTCGCGATATTATTAACGATTTCGCGATATTAATATCGTTAATTAGCGGATTCTAATAGAGCCGTTGCTCACACGCATGCGTGCGAGGTTTAAAATTAATTTCCTTACGACTATACATATATACACACACACGTAATTCACTATATATATCCATTACCTCATATCTTTTTTATTTCTGGTCTCGCATAAAAGCGCGCACAGCGCCGGGGAACAATTAGTCAAGCGGTTGCGTCTTGGAGCAAGGATGAAAGCTCTTTTTCCGTCCACTTTGCTTCTGGATCTTCTCATTGTCCGTGAAGACCTCACACGCTTGTCGGTTAATTAACAATGGAGCTTGGTATATATATATATATACCAGGGCACAGATTATTGATGGATCGTCGTATTATATATACCCACACGTTTTTTTTTTCCTTTACTCTTTATCCCCCCCCCCCTCCCTGGTATATAAATTACGTATCGAGAGGGCGTCGTCGTTGTGTTTTTGAAATTGCGGTTATCTACAAGCATATACGAGGCTTTTCCCGCGCGCGCGCGCGCGCAAGGCATGCATACCGAGAACAGCAACAACAGCGGCGGCAGCGGCCCTCGCTTTATATATTTCCATGATCGCTTTCGCGAGAAGAACGTGTATATGATGTGCCTCTCAGAGTAGAAAGAGAGAGAGAGAGAGAGAGAGAAAGAGAGAGAGAGAGAAAGATGTATCCGGGGTGGTAGTGGTGGTGAATTGCCCATACGCGGCTAACAAAGAAGCGAGCGAACCGCAACGCTGCGCTGTGTGCTTTTTATGGATCATTTGTCGATAAAGTAGTGTACGTGCGAGGAGGGCTTTTCTGGGAAGGAAGAACGTAGAAGGGTAAAAAAAAAAGGTTAGAGGTATATATGCGCGCACGAGCGATGCAGATTCCTTGGGAGGACGAGAGGATGTATAAGGGTTAGAGGTGGAGTTAGGTAAGGGGGGGAAGGAAAGGCTGTTTTACTCAATTTAGACTCATCTTCGGGCGATTTAGAGGGGAATTCAGGTATTTTTATATGTTGGTTGAAGTTATGATGACTGAGAGGATGGGATTCGCCGCTCAATGCTGATGTGGGTATAGTATATATATACAAAGGGATGTTATAGTGCAGAGTATTATATTCAATCAATTTCTATGTTTTGTTTGAAAATTACTGTAATATAGAAAATCGATTCGAATATAAAAGATATATATATACGAAAAGTTATTTTTATATATATATATATATCTTGTGGAATAAGATTTTCATATCCATTTATAATTTTGTATAGCCTATTGTTTTGTAATATGAGAATGTATATTATCTATAGGTTCAATAGCATTTGAAGCAAATTTTATTTGGTTTTCACTATATGAATATTTGTTTTTCATTTCTGAAATGATTTAGTATTTTATTATACTGTTATGTACGTCTCGAGTTCTCACCGTTCCTTATAGCCCTTTAATATCTATAGGACAATATAGAGATACGTTATTTCAAGTGGAAAAAAAAAAAAAATTTAATTTCCAGTAGTAGCATGCAGAACGATAAAACCACTGAAATTCTGAAAACTTAATCGGCTTTACAGCTATACCTCAATATATACCTACTTCAGACAAAGAAACGTTTTTCGCCACATTTCAAAGATTCCCCCTTATCTTACGTAATCGCATCGCCGCAACAAAAAAAATTCTGATACGTAATACACCCATAATTCCAACTCCAAGCAAAAACAATGTTCCGTACGCTAATTAAATTTCGCGTTATTCTCCCCCCCTCCGTCCCCCTATTCAACAACAATTCCTCTTCTATTCCCACAACAATGTTACTTCATACCTGGCAAAAATACTCTGACCACACCGCGAATTCCACCCACAATCTACCACTCGCGTAATAACATTTCTAATGGACTTTTTTTTGTCCCTCTTGCTGCTACTGCTGCTGCTGTTTCCACCTCTCGTCATCACACCCATCCACGCGCAATCCTTCCTTTTTTTCACAATACAAATTGCAAAGAGGCAACAATTTCCTGGCCCGCCAGTATATAGCGGCAGCAGCAACGACGAAGACGACGACGACGGCGCACGGATGCGCCAGGGAATGTCCCTCGCCGGCGAGCTGTCAATTATTTAGATTTACGATTTTCTGCGAGTGGCAATGCCGCTTCCTCTCTCTCTCTCTCTCTCTCTTTCTCTGTGCATACGGCGTTTACACTTACAGCTGCAGAAACAGCCGCTGCCGGCGTGCGCATTGTGCCGGTAAATAGCTACACCCACGAGCATAACTGTACCGAGCGAGCGAGCGAGCGAGTAAGCAAGAGACATTTAACATGCGGACATACGTGCTTCGAATAGAGCGAGAAGCGCAGGGATGCATGTTTTGACTTTCGTGTTTGTGTCTATGTATGTGTTTCTAGAGAGAGAGAGAGAGAGAGAGAGAAGCTTTGGTATAGAGGTATTATACACTCGTTACAGGCGAGTGTATGCGGAAAGCTCCGTTGATTGCACTCGCGCGGTTCTTGCTATAGATGTAGTTTTCCGTCGGCACGATCAAGAAGAGGAAGAAGGTGAGCGGTTATTGCGTTGCATTTTCGCGAGAACGGCTGAGAGAAGAGAGAGAGAGAGAGAGAGAGAGAGAGGGAGGACGAAAATTTCCCTAGGTGCTTGTTTCACCGCGCGTTGCATCGGTAATTGGGGAATGTGGTTTATTGGAGAATTGCTTGGTGTACTGGATGCACGCGTTGTTAGCGTAATTGAATGCATCGTCGAGGGGGTAGGATTTTTCTTTTTTTTTTTTTTAGGATGAGGTAATGTGTTTTGATGTTGTAGATGTAAGTATGTTGGCTTGGGATTATTTGAAAAATTCTTCGAACATGAATAATGAAAAGCTTTGTGTAAGAAGGGGCTTCAACGATAATGGAAATTAAGGGTATATTTAAATTCCCATAATTTTATCTTCGATAGATAAAATTACACGGGGGTATCGAGTAAGTTTACTGCAATATAAGGAACGTTGAATAAACATCTCTTCCATCGAAATATCAAAGCCGATTCTTGAAATTCCATTTGGAAATTTGCATTCATCGGAGTCGTAACTTTACGTATAATTAGTTTTGTTTGCCTTATTCATATTTATTATATATGATTTCTTTTTCTACAATCAGCTTTTTATCAGTTACATAACTGTATCTCGCATCTAACAACTTATACTGATACATTTTCTCACCCAATAATGATTTGCCGCTCGTTACCTTCCTACATCAATTAACCAACCTCGTCTCAATCATTACAAGGTCTCGAACGACGATCACAACAACCATAGAGTCGTTACACATCGTTGTTAATTTGTTACATACCTTCCCCTTTCCATAGCAAAAAAAAAAAAAAAAAAAAAAATTAACGACCAGGTCGACGAGGAACCCAGTAGATCACGATCACGAATCTCTCTCTACCATCCCCTCCAACAAAAAATCTCCTGTTATATAGGTTATACGCTCTCGACCGGTCGCAAGATACGCTAGTTCTAATCGACGTCACGAAGCGTAGACCTCCCCCCCCTCCCGATACTTTTATCCACGAGTGCTCTCGAACTTCTCTGTGTGTGTGTCTCTCTCTCTCTCTATATATATATACATATACACTTTGCCGCTTGTTTTTTTGCGTCCCGTGAAACGACTCTCCGTTGATCGCGATCGACGACCCTCGTCGTGTCTTATAATATATATATATATAAACGCTCCTCGTATACTAAAGTAGAGGAGGGACGAGAGGAGAAGAGAAGAGAGGGGAGAGGCAATATTTTTCACCGAGAAGAAGGGAACAAAAGGATTGACAGAGCAAGCAAGTCGAGTGGTAAAGGCTATCGCGATCGATCTGACGATCGTAATTGCTGTCGAATGGGGTAAAACTGGACGGTGAGGATTCTACGTTAGCTTGCGCGTATATGGGCAGGCGTTGTTATCGGTGCTACATCGATATATCGCAGGTTACAGGGTCATAGGGTCAACAGAACCCCTCGAGACTTGATCGTATATACATGTATATATATACAGAGTGGAAGATATCGGAGGATGCGCCGTTTACGAGTGTTTTCTGTAAGTTTTTTTTTCTTTCGAGAGGGAAGAGGAGTTTTGCTGGCTGTCACGATTCGTTGCATATGTATTCGCACGATAAGGCCATGGTTGTTGATGGTTATTAGGGTAGCGTGATGATGCCATGGGGAATTCTTTGGACCTTAATGCTGGCGCATAGAAGTGGCATTTAAATTTTTCATTGTGGAATGGTAGGACACGAAGTATAAGTATGTCGTTCAGTATGGTATTCTATATATGAACAAAAAAAAACTTGGGTTTTCAGAATAATCAAGTGCAGTTTGTGGATTAAACTTTGTTAATAATAAACTATTTTTGGAGCTATAACAAAAAATGTTTATTTATATTTTATTTGATTATTTTTAATTTTATTTTAGTGAATATTGTGTGAGTACAGGATTGTGTCAATCTTATAAATATAATAAGTCACCTCATTTATCATGCAGTGTCCAGTGTTCAAGTTCGACAAAAACAGCGATTGTGAGATGTCACTAGGTGATATGGCGCATATATCGACATTCCAAGGCGCTGACAAGAAAGCGTTTAACCTGAGATTTTTTATTTCGAGAAACTATAATTCTGATATTTCAGCGACAATAACATGAATCTGAAACAAATGAAAAAACGTTTAAAATAATCAAGTTAGTTTTGTTCACCTCGTAAAAAAAAATATTTGTTGAAATAACTAAAATACAATTATAAAAGATGTGTAATTTGTCTTCAGTGCGAGGCTAATGTAGAAATGGACGCTATACCTACAGGCTGTATAATTCGTGGAAGAGGAAATTTTTGCGATAACAATTACTTGTAATTATATTGGGTCAAGTTTTACTTTTAGTTATTCAATGTATCACTATAGATACGTTTTAAGATAAACTTTGAACGCTCGATATTTAAGGAGGCCAGCTAGTATTTTAGGTCGAAAAAATCGTTTTTTATGCATTATTTTGATAGAAAATTTTCCGCTAAATACGATGCTTCGCGGCTACTTAGCTATATTTCGAAATACGATTTCGTTTAGAAAATACAAAAATACTGCGTTAGAGATCCAATTACTAGAATTAGGAAGTATCAGAGTAGTTCTTGTTGGAAAGTCATGATGGTATAATCATCGAGATGCATTCAAACGATGTTTTGGGCAGAAATTCTTAGAGACAACAGTTCGGTAGATTGAGTAATGCTACAATCGGCCTTTTGACAAATATTAATCAGTTGAAAAATTGGATCCAATACACAACTGAACGAGGAAGAAATTTTTAGAAGACTGCTTCAACGAAATTATCAGGCTACATTAAACTTTCAGAATGCAGCTAAAAGATTGACTCCTGAACTCAATGCATTAGCAATAAAATTGCAAAATATGTATGCTTCAACCGGGCAATTAGAGCGACTCTTTTCGGAATGGTCGTATGATCAAAGAAGCGCGAAGAAGTAGATTAAAATCAGAAAAATCGACCGAATTAATTTCTTTGTTGTTAGTCATGCTACTGCATTGTGATTGGCAGTTTGTATATGCTCAGTGAAATTTATCTGTTGAGCAGATAAATATGCTGAATATAACTTACAATATGCTTGTTTATTTTCCGTATTGGATGGTGCTTTCGTCAGCCAGCCTATTAATATTGTACGATTTCAAATTTCAACGTGAAATCACTTATAACTGTTAAAAACGTTTACCTGCAAAACAGCTTTCGCTTTTCCATTTTACGGTATAGTTTTGTGTGTACGATTTTTTCTTCCTCAAAGAAGAAGCTTTGTAACGGTGAAAAAAAATTTTGAACAAAAAAGGCTTAAAATGATGTTTTAAGGTGAAATGTGCTAAAAATTTTCAATTTTGAGAAAATTTTTTTCCTGTCTGTTTGTATGTGTGTGTGTATGTAAACTTTCTATATCTCGGGAACCAAACCATCGATCTTCGCCGTTCAAAGCTTATTTTGTTCG
>JAYJLV010054606.1:0-18969 GCA_036873485.1 Torymus texanus
AGAGAGAGAGAGAGAGAGAGAGAGAGAGAGAGAGAGAGAGAGAGAGAGAGAGAGAGAGAGAGAGAGAAGGTATATATAAGTGTGTATACGTGTGCGAAGGAGAAGGAATGGGAATGACGAAAACGTACCTGGGATTTCGTTATTACACTAGAACGACGAGAGTTCCTCCCTATGTATCTACGCGAACCGCGAGGCACAGCCAAGCTTTATAATCGCGCTCAGGACTTTTTCCGACTGTTCTTCGTAGCGAACGATGCCGCAATTTTCATTGTGTTTATATATATATATATATATATATATATATATATATCTACGTTGGCGGAAGGATTTCTCCGGGGGGCGCTTTTTCGCGGTCGCGGTTCTCGGAAGAAGAGTTATAATGGGCCTTCGCGCGCGCCGCGCCAGTGGTCATTGTTATCGAGAGCAGCAAAGTCAAGGCGGCTTCCGCTGAGGCTCGCGGGATTTCTTTCGCTTGGGTTTCAAGACTCGCGCGGAATGGAATTTTCATTTATGAAACGATGCATGAGCGCTCGGTTGTGGAGCGAAGCAGAGTGTCGATTGATCTTTTTTTGGGAGGTATATACAATTATGTTTAGATATTAGGTTTGGTTATGTAATAAATGTTATTTATGGAATGAGGTATAAGAATTTTAGTTTTTTTCTTTTTAAATAAATTGAATAATCCTGTACGTTGTTTTCGTTACCAAAAAAATAATATTCCGAGACTTCTTTTTCACGGGAATAGAATCAAAAACAATAAAGAATAAAAACAGCTCTAAAATAGAAGAGACGCAGCAAAATAATCGTGTTTCACAGTAGAAAACAATAGTTTTGCAGCGTCATTCCAGATAATTTTAAATCTAATAGTTTCGTAATTATCGTATTACAAGTTTGGTGCAGGAGATAATATTGAGCAGATGTGTGAAGAGATTGTACTATGCGTTTGTTAATTATGATAAATGTAAGTTGGGTTACGTATTCCGTAAATAAGCATAAATTCCCAACTGCAGATACTTTGGTTCATACAGTATCTCGTACCTTTGACGAATTACCAAACGTAATGCACATCTCACGGAATCTTCGTCAAATAACTCGATTCTACAATATTTTTTTTTATTAACCAAACTACTTCTTCGGAGAATGATTGAATCCTCGATTACAAAGCTAGATTATTTTTATACATCACATTTACGAGTGTTCGTAAAGAAGGCTCATCGCTTTTTTTCGAAAAATTCATTGCTTTTCCGCGAAAATCACCGCCGCGCATAGAAAGCACACTGAAGAATGGTAATTCAATTCGCGATGATTAGCGCTTTCTCCATTAAATCGTTAAAATCGAGCTCTATTTTTACGGGCGAGGCAAATTTCTGGCGAATAAGCGCCGCGGTGTAGAAACCTTTCTCACTTTTATTGCGCATTTAAATTATTTTGCTGACTGCGTTGTTGGAAAAGTCGTAGCGGCGTCGCGAAGGTTTTCCTCGAAAATTATTCATTGTTGCTTTTTGCTTCGTTGTAATTGACATGCGGACATATGCCATTGAATTAATATAATTGTGGTTCTGAGTTTTATTGTGGATGGTATTAGTTAGCTTTTCTTATTAAAGAACATAATGTGGTTAATTTATAAAAATCTACGTTTAACTGTATACTCTCTAGCGAAATCCATTGAAAATCAGTTGCAGGTGTCGCAAATTCATTGAAGTATTCAGTGAAAGATAAAAATCAAATGAAATTATAGTTGTTTTGGATATTTGTAATTAATTTTCAATGTATTTCACTGATTTAAATTAAAGAATAGGTTATAGTATTTGTTAGAGAAGAACATTATCAACTTTAGAAAAACCATTAATTTTGACAAAAAGTTCTGAATATTTATAATTAATTTTACTCAATGATATCAATTCGGAATTTTTGTGATTTTATTTTTAACTTACGTACTCTATACAGTATATTGCAATATAATCTTTATGAAAAATCTCCAATAAAAGCTATTCATTCATCAAAATTAATATAGTCAAAAGAAACCCTATTTTCGACCAATTTCCATCACCAGAAAATCTATAGAAAAAAAACCAAAACAAAATCGTTCGCTGATACGAACACCAACAGCTCCCATCACCCCCGTCAACCAAGAAACCAACCAAAAAAAAGGAAAAACCATCATTACCTTCGCGCCTGCAATCTCCACTCTCAACCTATAACCTCCGGCACAACTCAACGTCTCACTCACGCTCCTTCGCCACGTTAAGATCTCCACGGCTTAGCTTTATATATTAATGAACATCTCCTGCGTCCGGTGCGCGTCCAGTTGGCTCGGACGCCCGCGACGTAGTGATGATGGGGTTGTAGACGCGTAAGCGAGCGAGCGAGCACGAGCGCGTGCGGAGAAGGAGAGCGATCGAGGCTGTCACCTCTTCCTTCGACGTGCGCGCGCCAATGGCGGACCTCCACTTTTTTTCGGAGGACGCGCGGGTGGGGCCGGACAGCGTCTAACGCCTGTAAGTGTAAGGATACTCCCCCGCAAGTGTAAGGTGCTGAATGGCTTTTTTTGTCGATGAATTTCGAGTAGCGGGACCGATGAAGGTGCAAGATTTCGGGAGTTCCGGATGGCTGTCGTGTGAACTAGTTTCGGGAGAGTTTTTTTTAAACTTGCGGTTGGTTGTTTCGTTTGGTATTCGGGTTTAAGATAAAGCTGATTGCATTATTTTTAAGGTAATAGAGCCTACTACTATTTTGAGAGTTCTATTGGTAAGAGAAAATTAAAATTGCTGTTAAAGCTGTTGTCGAAAATGGTGATTTATAAATGATTAGGAAGGTGCATCTAGTCTGTGTCCTGAATTTTCCAAAAATTATCAATACTGATAATGCTAAACCGAAAATTGGAAAGGAGATAGGTGTAAATCATTTCGATATTTGATATAAATCTATTGGGTCTAAAAATTATATCGAATCCATACGATATGATTTATATATCACAATAATTTAGTTTCCTTCTAAACAAATCTTCCTGATATTTTATACATTAAAAAGACAAACATTTCCTATAAACTAATAATCCTTAAATCAAGATTTTGTTAATAAAAAAATAATTGTATAGCCCAATTTAATTTGGCTAATAGTTCTATTAACTTACAATTATTTTTATTTCAAGGCCACTTAAATAGTTTTATGGTTCATGTACCAGGTCTATATATAATAGAAATTTTATTTTTAATGAATTAAATTCATATATCGCATGATAAGAAAAGATTATAATGGAAATCAAATTTTTTAATGAAATTTTAGTAACTATAAAATAGGAATGAACAATTGGAAAAATGTTTCGACAAATAATTTGTATCTTCTTTATTTTGCTCCGATTTTAATTTGGAAAGGCTCATTTTAATCTCTGTGAAATTTCATTACAGGGTATCGCGGGCCGAATAAAAAAATTTTTAAAACCGGGAACGCTACAGGCAGCCATTTAACTGAATTTGATGCATTAAAAATAAAGAAAACACAAATAAATTGTTGAATCATTTCTTCAATTATTAATATTTATTTTATAAGTAATGGAATTTTATTAAGAAAAACTTCTCCTGTTACTTGATATACTTGTCGATTATACTATATTATTTTTCACTATGCCGTATAGGAATAATTCATTAAAAAAAATTATATTCTACAACTATATAAAGCATGGAACCACTTTAACAATTATAATTGCATAATCAACCATACTTATTCCCATGCAATCGAATGAAAACCGCCCACTACAACACACCTAATCCTCCATCATGCAAATCCAATTGATCGTCCATCCAAACACTCAAACACACTTATACACACAGCCGAATTTTCCGTCCCCTCTTCTCTTTCTCTTGTATGCAGTCCGGGGCCCAAACAAGAGACCCACAATGCCGCGGCCAATGAGCCGAGGTAATTTACATGGTGGGGAGGGCAGGACAGCAGCAGGCATTTTCGGCAGTCGACCGGTCGTCAACGCATTATTGTGTGCCAGGCGCGTAAACCACACCTCCGCTCAGCGCGCAGAGAAATGTCAGTAAGGAGAGAGAGCGAGAGAGACGGGGCCAATTGATACCCAGGCGACCAGGGCAATCGATACGCATTGGAGAGAGGAGAGAGAGAAGGCCAATTCTGACCAATGGGTACAAGTTAGGGGCGACCCTTCGATTGTATTAGGAAAGTGGGTTTCGCTGCGTGTTTGCGATGACGTCGGACTTGAGGATGCCTATTGGTACGCGCTGTCCGAAGACAATTCGTTGGGAAAGTGATTTTCTTAATTATATGTTACAGTTGTTTATCAATTTCTGTAAATAAGGTAATTTTGGAGTAATTTGGTCAATAAGCTAATTCGGACACTTTTCTAGTTCTCTATTTCCATGTATCCGAAATCTTAAATACCAATGTCGGCAATTTCTAAACATCGAAAATATAACTCATTTATTTGTTTAAAAATACTATTTAAAAGAGTCCGAGCAGAAAAGTGAAGTATTTTTCTTAAAATTCGTATGTAGGTAATTTAAAAACAAAATTTTTGTAATTTATAAAAGCAAAATACTTTCTATAAATCACCTAATTCGGATAATTTTTTAGAAGATGTGATTTTAGATATGACAAGGTGTCAAATTGGTCAAGATTATGGTTAAAAATGTCATTTATGTGTCCCTTTTGTTGGTGGAAAGATTAAGAATATGATCAAACAGAAAGTCTTTGTTTAGATTACAACAAAATTCCTTTTATGTAATAAAATACAATGCCTAAAATACTTTTTTTTATTTTATAAGTGTACATGGAGAAAAATGGTGCAGGAAAAATTACTATTTTTTATAGTAGCGGTGGAACAGACTCATTTTCTCATAAAAATTACTACTTATTTTGTAATTTTTAGAATATAAATAGCAATTTTTACTATAAGTTGTAGTAATTTTCATGAGGATTTGAGTCTTTCCCACGGCTACTATAAAAAATAGTAAAATTTTTCCTACACCATCTTTCTCCGTTGTTCTTTCATATGTTAAGTATATTTAAATTTATGTAATGCAGCTAATGAATTAGTTTAGTTGAGGTGATGCGATTGAAATTAGCATATGAGCGTTTCTAGATTTATTATAATTAGACTATACTATTAGTTTACAGAGGAAATATTTTTAATGTTTTAACAATATGTTTTATATGCCACTAGTGAAACGCAAATTAAGTACAAAAGTATTAAATCCCCGTTTTTAAATACGAAAAGTTAAATTTTAAAGAAGTATAAACTTATATCATTATTTTGTATTCAAAAATTTTTTAGAACGATCAACTTCATCGTCGAATCAACTTTACGTAATTTATTCGCAATTAAGTATATATGTTCATTCTATATTCGATATTGTTTTGTTTTTCGTTATTCATGATTCTTTCATTTGAAACACCAATATGTCGGATATTAAGTATGTACTCAATGGGATTTTTCGTAAATTTTTTGTGAAACATATAGCTGATTGATATAATGTCATCCGCCGGAAACTGGAATATCTATATAGTTTAATGTGAGTTCTAACCACGAGAACGACGATATTAAATTTTATGGGTCTGAAGTTTGCATCGTTGAATTACAACCTTTGAAATAATTTCTTACAATTAATTAAAATTATTAATAAGTACAAAATTTCGATTAAACTTTTATTACAAAGTTATTTTATATTATAAGACTCTAAATCTGTGCACGAAGTTAATATTAACTAGCATAACAATAAAGGAAAATTAATTATTTTTTTATTTCGTTGCACTTCAACGTTGCAAACTTCAGACCTATTAAATTTTAACATATAAACTCTTTGAGAACAAATCAGAGGTGTTTTACAGGATTTGAATCCGAACCTCTCCCGCATAGAACACCAAACACATACTCCCTGAAAGTCTGCGATTCCAAAATGTATATTGTTCTGATAATTATAGAATGGAAGCTTCTAATATGGTGTATCACATTTTAAAACATGCGTAGTGTTATACGCGTCCATAACAGTTTTATTTTATTAATTTGGTGTATAAATCAAATTTATCTAATTCTATCTGTTATATAGTTTTATAATGATGTAATATATTCGGGAAGAATGTATCAGTATACAAATATTTTACCAGAATTCCTATTAATTATAGTCTACATGAGTCATATTTTTGCTGTTTCCAACCAAAATACCGCTGTTTAGGAATTACTGTATACCATAGAATTTATATTTTCACCACACAGAAAAATGGTTTCTGATATGTATATAGTATCTTATAGTGTAAAGAATATAGGAATAGCTTTTCAATTTTTAAATATAGATTTCTTCGAAATGTCCCACTTCATAAGTCCATAGTCCAAATAACCACAATTTTTCAATTTTTAAAACATATACGCATAATAGTGGTCCTTATAAATAAAAAATGCGCAAGCTATTAGTTAAAGAATACATAAGTAAAACATTAGTTCTGTAGTTTATACCTCAGTATGTCCTTCAGGGTAGCACTCCTTAAACCCTCGTTCTACTGCTCCAACTCACTCTCTCCCTCATACCGCTATCCTCTTCTCCTCGTTCTCTCATTCATTGCATAATACGCGCGCACACTGACCTCACCGCATCGCACACAGAGACTCCCACTCCCCCTCCCTCTTCTCCTGCACGCACACACACACACTTTTTTTGCCTTTCGCTTATAGGTATACACACGCATCGTAGCTTTTACCCCCCCCCCCACTCCGCAGTCCTACGCACGCGCGTATATAACAAGGGAAACTACGTCTCGTGCTCATTGTGTCCAGCCCCCCCCGCCAACGACTGTGTATAGCTGCCCGGGGGCTCAATGGACGTGGATTTTTCTCCAAAATGGCGCCCGCACGCTGAATTCCGCTAATTTTCGGCTCGAATCTCTTTTGTCAATATGTTGCGCGTGCGCGAAGAGGTTCTTTATACATCTATAGTACTTGTGGAAAATATGATGGTTCAGCTGCTTGCGATTCCACGGATTTGCACAACTAATGCGGATAGATGGTGGTTTTTTTCTTTTTAGGTTTTACGAGGAGCTGCGTTTGAATTTGAGTGTTGCCGATGGATTATTTGTAGTTTTTTATGGTTGAAGAGGAACCGCATTCTGTACGATAATATAGTGATGGACATCCCCACTGTAGAGGATTTGAAATCCAAAAGGTAAATAAAGGGGAAGCTATTAATAAATGATAACTGAATACGATGAAGAATTTTTCGTTAACTTTGAATAATTTATGCCACCTATGTGGTAGCTGACTACTTTTTATCTACAACGTTACAGGGAAAAACTACAATATACTTATTAGTTATTGTTTTACATCACAATTTTAAAATTTACAATGAATGTTACTATAAACTATAATTCAAACCTGTTGGCAATCCATTGACTCGTAGTTTTCTTAAGTTTGATTATTGTTCCATTAAATTAATTATTACAGAATAGTGACATTTTATAAGCCTAAGAGGATTGTACTCTCGATTTTTCACAATTTGATAAGTTTCTAATAAGGCATTTTTCGATAATGGCTTTATTTTAGACAGATTAGGCACATTCACTGGTCAAAGTTTTTCTTGTTCTGAAGGTTTTCCTGAATGTAAAACAAATGTGTGTGAGCTCGAATTGATTATATATTTTGGTGACAATAATTCAATTTTTTTTAAATGATTAAAAGTAACTCTAAGTTAGTCTTGAACCATTCCACTAAAAACAAATCAATATGGACTTTGGAAAAAAGAAAATGAAACTAGAGAGCGAGAGTTTTTCAAATCATTTTTTAAAGTTACAAAAATGTTGATTCCTTTAATAGTAACGTGAGTTTGAAGTTCTGTTCAAAATTCACAAAATACTGTTTTTGACACAGATTAAATTTTCTACCTTTTGTCACCATTTTTCGTGAATTTTTATTGAAAATAAGATTACAAATTATTACAACGGGGAGTAGATATGATTAATAATTTGGTAATTGTTGACATTTATAATTATAATTTTAACAATACCTTTTTAGTAAAGGTCTAGATACAGAAGTGTAGAATTATAAAAAATATACTACAAATTTCAATGTGGATAATCATGTAAAAACAAATGTATGTATATTTAGAGTACAATTTTATATAGAACAATATATTTGTACTTTATTGGAATGTCGAAAATGAAGAACATTAAAGTAAAAAATATACATTATTTTTCCAGAAGTTTTTAAATAAAGAAAAACAGATTATAACGTTATATATTAATGCGAGGAAGCAGGAATATTATATGAAGCGGCTTATTTCATGAAGTTAAGTTATAAATTGTGAAAGATTGACTTATAAAAATGAAGTCAATTAAATTTTTCATACACTTTATTCAGGAGGTATTTTTAAAAAGTTTCTGAATATTATTATTATTATTATTACATATATGTTAAGAGTTCTGAAAATAACTTTAATAGAAATTTAATTTCCGTAGTTTTGACACTCAATAAAGTTGATCTCAATATAAATCAAATATATACGAAAGAGCAGATTTAGATCATTGATCATCTAGCACATCATCCCTATATAATCCATTACTATTTTCAAAAGCAAACTAAATCTTATAGCCATAATCCTCTCTGCATTCCCTTCTTCATAATCCTTATTGTCCGGTAACCATCGCTCAGCTACACTTTCCCAAAATCGGAAAACCGAAAAATCGAAAAAGAACAGTATAGATGTTCCACCGTCGCTTCCATATAATCCCCCCCTTGCCACCCCATCGCGAGTAAGATTTCAAAATTCACTCCGAAAAATTATTTCTTCCTCCCCCCCATTACGTAAAAAAAAGCCAACGCGTCGAAACAAAACGAAGAAGCGCATCGACTCAACTCTCCCGCCTGTTTTTCACTTTGCGCCGCGCCGCGCGAAATCGAAATTTCACGATCATCGCGCATTAAACATCTGTTACATTGCCAGCGTGTCTGCGCACGATTTTTCCCCGTTCGTTTTTTTTCCCCTCGCGCGTAGTAGTTCTGTCAACTCACGTTCACGCAATTTTACACAGACACACAGACACATACACGCAGGGGAGAGAAAGCGTGAATGGTACAAGGGTGCATCTACCCCCTTAAAATCCCGCGCGTCTCGTACAACTTTTTTTTTTATATATATAGTTTCATCGTGCTCGTGTAACAGCGGTATATAGTTGGTCTACGCTACTGACGCGCGAGGTTGGGTTTTTTTAGAGTTCTGTTTTTTTCTCTCTCTTGTGCGCCGCGCGCATAGGGTTTTTCATTGTTTCACGTATAACCGCGGTGACTGCGCGACCATTGGCTTTCCGCTCTTTCGCCTTTTCACCGGAAATTGCTGATACGGAGCGGCTTTTTTCGGCGATGTGGTTTCAGTTTTCTCGCGAGAGAGCGAAACGCGCCAGCTATTCATGGTGTGTTGTTGCCTTTGTCGGGGTAATTACGGGAGAGGTGAGCGAGTCTCGGGTTATTTAATTGGTTATCGGGACACTCGCGCCACGCGTTTTGTGTTGGTTATAGAGATTGTTGCCGAGTGGCTGAGATGAATGTGAGAAAGGTGGAAATGTATTGTGTTGCAGACGATTTACGGGACGATTTTTTTCTGGTTTCTAATAATTAGATGCAATTAGATAATATTTTTCAGTTGTTTTAAATGTTTTAATGGCGAAGTAAAATATATAGTAACATGAAATTTACTATTTTTTTATTATTTTGTACAAAATTATATATAGTTTAGAATAAATTACGACCAAAGTTTGATTTTTGTATATCCGAAAATACTGTTAATGACTTTTATTTATTCAATTGAATCTTTTAATGAAAAAATAATACTTATTAAAAGTAAATTTAAATTTAAACAATATTTACATAATAAAAAGGTAGAACGAATATTTTACTAAATTGAATAAATTATGTTGTTTATTATTAAAAAGTTCATTCTTTTTAATCCATTTAAAGAACCTGGTTTTAAATACTTCAGTGCTAAAGTACAATATTCGAAGCTAAAAATTTCATTTTTTTTGTGTGAATGAATAATAATGTCACATATTGTATGGGATACTAATGATCACATTTAATGGGGGGGGGGCTCTTGTAGGGTAGGAATAAAATTAACTTGAGTTGAGCTTGACCTCGTAAAAACGATAATATAGCGTTGCTAATTTGAATATCTTAATTAAATGCCGATTTAGTTGCCATGCGAACTGTGTTTATGGAGGGATAGCACTCTTCTTCGTTTATCATACGTTTTTTTAATATTTACATTATTGCTTAGTTATTTTCGGTAACTTCATTAAACAACTATAAAATATTCAATCGTTACGTTCGTTTTTAGTCTGATATAAGGTTTTCAAAATTAGTTCTTATTCTTCAAGCAATAACTATTTTAAATGAATCAATGATACCAATTTATTAGAGTTTAAAATTAAAACTTAGTTATTTTATCGAATTAAATTTAATCTCTTGATTGATTAAACAATTTCTTAAAATATTTCTTTTATTATTTCAGACATTTATGATAAGTAATTAATAATAGTTTTAATTGTTCATAGTAGAAATGAAGTTTATTTTCATAATGAAATAATAAAAGAAACTATAAGAAATATGAGTTAAAAATTTTTTTAACGGATATAGGGATTATATTCTTTGAGATTTACTCTTATTTTTCTTATGTTACTCATAATATTTATTAAATGTGTTTTTCTCTTTTCATTAAATTAATGTTAATCTAGGCTGTTTTACTAACTGTATCAGGGTATTTATCCAACACTATATTAAATTTTTTAATAATCAAAAAGTGAAAACGGAATCTATAAAAAACTGATAATTCATTAAGTTCAATTAATTTTCTTTTTAAATTATAATTACAGTATCAACATCAAACTAATCGCTTGCTCATTCTTAATGTATTACTTGAAACGGCGTAGCATAATCAGACAAATGATCTCTCGAAGGTAACCTTACTACCGCTACTTTTTTGAAAAATGCTATGAGCTCTATATAAAATATGATTAATGACCGCATGTGAGCAGAGCGTTATTGACAGTATAACGCTGGTTCGATATTTTCGTTGGTATTGGTTTCTTATACGTTGAGGCTATTATAATTTTAAAAAGTATTAGTAAATTATATTACCTAAAACTAGAAAACTATGATTTTAGATTATTTTTTTAAAATTTGTCGTTAACATTAATGTAAATTTAATGTCAAAGTATCTACAAATTTTTGCACATCAATATAGGTGATTTGAATTATAAAATGTAGATCAATAATAGGTTTAGTATATTAATATTACCCTGATAAAAAAATTAACCATAAATTACCTATTTGTTAGCTCAAATGATGACTAAGGATAACATTCTGCTTTTATTTAATAATTATATATAAATTTAAAGTAAATTTTGACATTTACTCTAGACAGAATTGATATTTTACTACTAGTAATACTTTTACGAACATGGAGTTATTATTATTACATATTACTTTTTGTTAAAAAATCTTTTATTTCATTCACCCCTTCCGGTTGTGTTCACTTATTGTAAAAGGTTATTCTACGTACCAATAACGAACAATGTTTATTTTTCAATTATTGAAATGACTGAATTGTTATAATCAGATGATAGAGAATATCTTAAAATTCACAAAGAGTAATTGCAGTTGTTGCCCAAATATTTCTGCAACAGCACAACAAATCCATTCTTTCAACGACATGATTAAAATTTTTTTAAATTTTTGACGACGTATACAAATCTACTCATTTTTAATATAAACTACCATACACAAATACCTTTTTACCAATTCAAGATCAGCGCTTATACTTATCTTTCCAGCAGCGCCACCCTCGTAACCCAAAAAGCCACCCCCTCTCTCGCACTCTCTCTCTCCTTCTCCCTCTCCCTCTCAAAAAAGCTCGAGTAACTTAAACTTACTTCCGTATTCGCACTCGCACTTTTTCCTTCCGATGCTCTGTCTTTTCCACAAGTGAACTTCTCCGAACTACTGTTGACGTATCTGCTATACACGTCGGCATCAGCGTCTTGACGACACACACGCGACGCACGCACGCGCGTCTTCCCCGTCAAAATCCCGACAAGCAACTAACTGCCTCTCGCACTTTTTCGCCCCGGCTTCTCTCTCTCTCTCTCTCTCTCTCTCTCTCTCTTTTCCCTACTCGCACACACTCTCGCATACGCGCGAACGAGCGAGCGAGCGAGCGAGCGAACGCTCTTTTATATTATTATTTAAAGCAACCCTTCGAGCTCTCTAGCTCGATTCCCCCCTTAAAAAACCTATACACGCATATACGTACTACGCACACTCATACAGAGACGCGTATACAAAGGGGTGGGGTGAGAGAGAGAGAGAGAGAGAGAGAGAGAGAGAGCGCGCATGTGTACCCCGGGAGATTCATTTTTGAAAGATTCGCCGGCGTAACTCTACTCTCGAAGGTGGGGAACCGTTCGTTCGTTCACTCGCTCTCTCTCTCTCTCTCTCTCTCTGTGTTTTTTCTCTCTTTCACTCGGTGGAGTTTCGAGGGGGTCGCATAGAGGAAGGGTGAATATGTGTGTCGGAGCTCCAGGTGCCGCCGGCAGCAGTAGCAGCAGCCTCCGAAGGGGGGGATTTATAAAAAAAGGGGAGTGCGTGCGCGTAAGCGCGCACTTTTTATCGGGCGCGTATATTATGTGTGCGGCGGTTGGCTGACTGCTGGAGGAGATTAAGACAATGAGTACGAGAGATACAGGCAGCAGCAGTCTGTGGATGGAGTTGTACAAGGCGTATATGGGGTGCGGTGTAAGCGAAAACCTATATATATATATATATATATATATATCTGTATGTGTGTACGCGTGGTCCTTGCGTTTGGAAATCTGTTTACGAATGGAACGAGGATGGAGAGTGAGGTGAGGGATGTGTGCTAATTGTTATGCAGGAATCATTGACTCAGCGGTATGAGGCGTAAAAAATTTGATATAGGTTTCGAGGAATATATGAGCAAATCCATAATAAAATTTGTCCACACTTAAAGAGTTCAACAAATTTTAAAAAGAAAAAGGGTAAAGGCGCAAATTTGCGATAATGTTTTTCTTATTCTATAGGTTATAAAATCTTCTTCGTTGTATAGAATGTACACTCATAGAATTTTTCCGTAAAAATTACCGTGAAATTCATAGTAATCGAGGAACACGTCAGATTCCAATAATTGTTACCACGGTAATAATTGTGAATCACGGTAAAACTTACCTACTTGTCGGTAATTCACGGTAAAAATGATTGGAGTCTCACATGTTCGTCAATTACCATGAATTTCACGGTAATTTTTACGGAAAAATTCTATCCGTGTACCGAATTGTATACAGAGAAAATGAAAATAGATTCCGAGAGCCTTAATTACTTTCTTTTTAAAATTAAAATACGTTGATATCTTTAAAAGTTACGTAGTTTTGAAAATGAATTTAAAATCCACAAAAAATAATGACAAGCGTCAAAGACCGGACCATGTAGGACGACATAGTATTTTATGTATTTGAAGCTCATCTTCAAAACTACGTAACTTTTGAAGATATGAACGTATTTCAATTTTGAAAAAAAGTAGTAATTAAAGTTCTCGAATTTTATTTTCATGTTCTTTGTATAGAATTTCGGTAAATTTGTTTCTGACAAAATGATATACACTCAAAAAATGCCATTTTCAGAAATTTTTTTCAAAATCGTTTATTTCAAACAAAAGGATGTCACAAGACCGTTTTTGCGTGTTCAAGTTTTTTCACAACTAATACGTTAAGTGTTTTCAAGACTAGCACATATCAGTGTTTGTAACGAAAACTAGAACGTTTCGAAAGGTTACTACAAAAACTAGCACATTTTGAAAGATCAGGTTCGTTTTTCAGCAATCAGGAAAAAGTTAGTTGGCTCAATTAAACCAGCATTTAAAGATATTATTGAAACAAAAATATTAGATCAAATTTTGTTCTCAGTGAAGATTAAGAATGTGTGACGATCGAGTATACATCGCGTGCGAGATTATCGGAAACCCTGCGTAGAATATGTACGGACCGACGTACGGATATTGAGATGGTGAAATAAGCTGCACTGTATCTAATGATCTATTTTTCAGAATGGAATCAAGTTTTATTCATAGATGTTCAAATTGATTCACACCAATGACGCCAGCGTGACTCCGGAAAGCTGAATAGTTCTAGAGTTTAGAAAAACATCTTCTACCAAATTTTTTTTTTAACTTAATGTTGTGAAGACTGCTTCGGCAATGTGTATAAGTAAGAAAAAATAAGAGTTTTTATTTAGATAAGAAGAAAAATAATTGTTGATTCGTATTAGGAAATTAGTGCGATCACGCACGAAGTGTTAGTTTCCGTCACAAGCTTGTGAGTTCAGTTACTTCTTCTTGCAAACTCGCAAACCGGGCCACTTTTTGTCAAATCTCGCGAATTATAAGTTGACAGATATTTGTTTTTAAAATTCATTTTTAATCCTTGTTTATTACTTATTATTCCATCAAAATATAAAAACACTTTTTTGATGACTGTTAGAGAAAAGAAATCATTTTCTAAATAAAATAATGTACTTTATAATACTGTAGTTTGTAAAAATGATATTTTTACATACATTTTATTATTGTTAATTAGCAATATATTTGTTTGATTATTGCAAGTATTTTTTTCGTAAGTACACATTTTGCGTTTATGTAATGGTACATTTAATTTTAATTCATTTCTTTATCGTCCACTTTTGAAAAAAAAAACGTATAATTAACACGAATCCAACGAATGCTTCGAATCAAAAGCGCGGCACACTCGAACGCACCAATTTCTTCGCTATTCCTTATGAGTAGTGTTATGTAACATTGTTTTCTGTGTTTATCTATATTATCATATTAAACATTATAAGTTTGACAAAGATTCTTTAAAGTAATTTTGAAAGGTAAATGCTGAAATAAATAATTCAAATCAATGATTAAGCACTATTAAATTATATTAATTATTTTCTTACTAAAATGAATATGAATAATAATTTACTCAATTTCACTGTTACTCTTTCTATTCTCTGAAATTTAAATTTAAACAAATTTTGTTATTTCTTAAAAATAATTAGACCGTGTATATTTTTGTAATCAAAATAATTAAATTATAAAATTTCGCAGGTTTTCTAGTGTTTTATGTAATTTATAACACGAATAAATATGTTAAATATTTTATTTGATTACTATTTCATGAATTATTTTTAATAATTAGTTCTACTTTATGCTTACTTGAAAGAATATACCACCTTCTGCCATTTGATATATGTTTCTGTTATCACTTTATTACTTAATAGTATGAATAATATTAAGTATTGTAACTTGTGTCTTAGACATTCAAGTATTGGGGCATTAACCGTATATAAATGAAAGATTTACATTGTGGTTGTAGGACATTGACTTTTTCTTGGGACTCTTCTCGACAGACCGAGTAAAAAAACCACAACGTTGAAATTTACCACAACCCGAACCATTTACGCACAAATGTTATTAATACTTTTTTTATACTTTCAGTTGAGGAAGTTGTTCAATCGGTGAAAGAATACATAGTTCATTCTAAAAATGGGTATACTGTTGAATATAGCTGAAAAACTGATTTAGTTAATAGAAATTTTAATTTTTTTTTCCTTTATAGAAATGTTAACCATAATTTGTATGACTCAAAACGTACGTTATCTGTTATCTCATAATTCTGTATAAATTATAGAAATAAATTATAGTATTTACAGTTCATTAAATGAATATTTTATGTATAACAGTAAAACTTTTAGATAAATTATACTATTTTTGTGTCATGATTTTGGCCAAAAATATTCTTCCAGTATTAATGTTAATTTTCAACCAAGTAGGCTTCTTAAATAAAATATATAGATGTTTTTATTTTTAACCTATAACCACGGTTTGTTATTCAAAATAGAAATTATGCCGTACTTTTTTACATATAACAAGATATTACAAGATAGTTAACAGTAAAATGATTTCCAAAATGTTTGTAATACAAAACAAATGCTTAGCAAATATTTATAGCTTTTGAAAATTTAATATCAATAAATGAATCTAATCAGCTGCTACATACGATACTTTTTATTAATATTTAAGATGGTTAGAATAAGTATAACTATTTAATGTTATTCATATTTAGTGTAACTGTACCTACACAATGTTTGTAATAAAGTGAATTAGTCAAATAAGTGATGTATTTATTTTGATTAAAATTGTAAGTAGAGAACTTCCTTAAGAACATCCTTCGTAATATTAAATTTATTGAAAATTTCATAGAAATTGTAAAATTCTTTATCCATAATTTATTATTTAATTTATGCAATAAATACAACTCCTTATCAAGTTACTCTTTGTATTCAAGTTTCTTAAATAAATTACCATCCTTTTAAACTTAATCAAAACGACACTTTATTCATAATTTTTTTTTTTAATCATCGTTTCCGACCGAACCCACGAGAACATTTTTAATTGCACGAAATACATTGCGGAAAGTTAAAAACACTGCTAGAAAAAACACCGAGTCGGGGTACAATAGTGGGGTGGCAAAACTAGGTGCTCTAACAAGATAGGGGTTCTGAGTTAGTTAGAGAGAGAGGGCGAGAAAGAGAGAGAGAAAGGAGGGGGGGGGCTGTAAAGCGGGAAATCTGAGGCTTTTTTCATCTCTCCCCTTTCTTTTTTTTTACCCTCTATCTATCTCACTCGCACTCGTACGTTCTATCGCTTCATGTCCCCTTTGATTTCTTCTGTCGGCTGATAGAAAAAAGGATCTAGCCAAAAGTGGCAATAGTAATCGAAATATTTTTTCCCGATACGTTTCGCCTATTGTCTTTATAAATATATATGTAACTAATATTTAGATGTAGCTTGTCATTTCCAATACTATTATTGTGATATAAATTTATTGATAAATTTAAATTAATTCATTTGTATAATATGTACATTTAGTTGTTGTGCTTGACTTATTAATATTTGAAAGTATTCCATACTATGCTGTACATTTAGTAAAAGTTGACTTATCTGAATTTGTTTAACGAAATAGTTTATTTATATAATTAGTAACATAAATCATTCTTAGAGTGCAATGAATTTAACAAGCCATATTTAGATATCTACATTTGAATTTACTTTACTTGGATGAAATTTCTATATCTAGCAACTAGAATATTGGTATAAATTAATAATATTATAATAATTCATAGTTTCTTTAATAAATAACTTAAACTTATTGGTTTGCATTACCATAAGTGGTAAACTTATAATGGCGAACTAAATATTGGGAAGTAGTATGAAATAAAATATAATTTTTAATAGTTAATTTTTAATTTTGTATTAGCAGCAAAAACCCCAAAATAAAAATCCAAAATTAAAAATAGAAAAATTAAAAAATTAAATGCAACGTTGCAATGCTATCTAGTGCAGAAAATCCGCAGTAACTGAGAATTCATGCCTATAAACAGTAGTGCTCGACGACTATTATGAGATCTTTCTTACCATCAGTTGACAAACTGCCTTACAAAAGGTATATTACCTGCAATTCATAAGTTCGTGAAATCTTTTGATACACGTTCACTCTCGATGCAAGAAATTCATATTGTAAAATTTTAGATGTAATTAAATTCTTAACAAATAAATGTGAATTTTTTTTATGTAAATATACTTTATATAGCCGTAACTGGAGACACCGCCTATATACTCTTCACATTCAAACACTACACCGCAGTATTTTTCTACACAATAATATTATACATAAATATTTTCTACACATACATTTCCTACACACATATATTAATGAAATATTGTAAAATTAAGAACTGTACACGATCATTTTCTACACGGCCATATCTTACACAAATTTTCGATGAAAAATTTATAAAGTTTAAAATTCTACACAATTATTTTCTACATGGTCATATCCTACACAAATTTTTTTATGAAAAATTTATAAAGTTTAAAACTCTACACAACATTTTCGTTCACGAACATATTCCACACAAGTTTTGTGGATGGAAAGAACCCTCATGTTCGCTTCTCATAAAAGCATATTTTCCGAGATATAAGCGATTTAATTGTCTGACAAAAAAATTTAACGAGAAAAGCACTTAAAATCCTGGATTTTTTTTAAATATATGTGTGTATTTAAAATCATAAATATTATTATTTTATAGATTATACAGAAAAGACGTCTATACTTGCCTTATTTTATACTTTCGTAGAAAGTTTTATAACCAATTGTAGGAAGTGCTTATTGTTAGTATAAGATCAAAATTGGAGCAGAGAGGAAGAGCGTGTAAAGAAGTACGCTCAGGGAAAGAGGAGAGGGATGTACATAAAACAAATTGATACACTGAAGATCACAATCTCATGTAGTATAAAAATCAGATTTAAAATTATATTGCCTTCGAGGAAAAACTACATTCAGTAAATATCAATGTATTTATCATACTTTTTTGTGTGATGACTGACATTACAGGAAATGTTTATTCGCGTGTTTGCATATGATATAGAGCTAGCTAAGAACACGAATGAAGCTTTCTCTTCTGAAAAGAGAATCCCACATAAAAATACAATAAACACTTTAATAAAAATGAGATCCAAAATTACATTGTCCTTGAGGAACAACTAATTTACAGTAAAAGCCAATGTTATTTGTTCTTTTATGTGAGATGACTGGCTTTGCAAAAAAGAAATCTTTATTTGTGTTCTGAATTATCTGTACATTTATGCAAGCACAAGAACAATGATTTCCTGTAAAGTCAACCATCTTACAAAAAGCATGATAAACATATTGATATTTACTGTAAGTTTTCATCGAAGGCAATGTCATTTTTTTTATACAAATAAGGAGAAAGCACACTCTCCGGGAAACGGATTTTGATGAAACTTTAGGGAAATGTTCTCTATTAAAAATAAAAATACCCGTGTTTCAGAGTTT
>JAYJLV010054654.1:0-18956 GCA_036873485.1 Torymus texanus
TACACCAATAGTTTGAGCAGTAGTTTTGCCAGTAGTTCAGCCAATAGTTTAGCCAGTAGTTTATTTTCGTAAGGGCAGATACTTTTAAAATGAAAATCGACATTTTTTATTTTATAAGTAAAGGGTATGGAAGGATTTTTTGCTCTTAGACAACGATTTGGGTTTGAAATTATTTTTTCTAATATATATTAGGAGATCCAAACAGTCCGTGAAATGTTTCAAAAGTATAGTCGCTGGTGAAGCTACCAATCTGAATCATGCACATCTCTCTGAATATTCTGATATTTATGCATATATCTTATCTGTATTGCTAAGATAGATTACTTTTACGGCATTAAGGAATGCACAGTCGATACTGAGAAATTAAAAATCTCGCTCGGAGCTCAAACTGTCTAAATGGCAAATTGAACAACGCGGCATCTTAGTTTAGCCTCTAATTCTGCGCTGAAATAATTATTCCAATTTGCATTACTTAAGGTAAAACTAAAAAAACGGGGGGAAAAGTACGCGCGAGTAAAATTTTCCGTAAAAGCAATGAACTGGTGCAATCGTCTTTCGGAATATGTGAAATTAACTGTGATAAATCGCTTTAACACAAGCGAGACAAGAAGAATGAATTTGCAGAGGCGACAAGTCCTCCTCAAACTTTTGGCCAGGCTGTTAATCGATGCGCGCAAATTGGGCGTAATGCTGTTTGAATGATATTTCGCGTTTTTTTTTTTAATATTTCGTAGCGTAAACTTCTACATTTAAAAGTTAGATTACTTTATCTGTAACAGTCCGTATCGTGATCGATCTTTAGATTGAAAATCAAATCGATAGCCCATACCTTGTTCAAAATACAAAGGCCTCCAGATAGAATGCGCAGACCCGGGTGAACTCTTCCATATCAACCATTCTGGTCACACTGGTTCCATATTTTTTTAAACAAACGAACGTCGCCGTGCGCGCACGCTTCCATTGGCTGGTGCACTGCAAACAATGACTGAACGGAAACGTACACATACCCAAGTGTACAATACATGTAATAGGTTATGAAATACTATACTCTACGTCAACTCAAATGTGTATGATATTTCCATTGTACATATATATAGCTCACTATCATTTATTTATATATTTATTTATTGTTCCTCGGTATTGATTATTTTATTTTATTCTACTTTAATACCGACCAAGACTCTCCTACACATTTGTTTCAAGACTGATCACAAAATAAGAAATAATTTTATCAACAATAATACATTCCACTTTTCTCTATAGTATTTTAACTAAATATAATGTGAATATTAAGTATTAATGGTATAATCGACATTGTCTATAAATTTCAAACATCCCATAATCTCGACTTCTTCCATAGTTGTAAGATTGCTTCAATAGTGATCTCTAAAATAGTAAATATTTTATTTATTTTTACTTGAATTTCATTATGAAAATCCATTACACGATGACCTCGTGAACACTCTGTTCTTTTAATTACATTCCATTGTACAAAATACTAATACTAACAATACATTGCCAAATAAAGCGCGATATACAACACACCGTCAAATACTCGTTCCCGATATTCCTATATATGCCAAGCCAATAGTGCGCCACGGCCGTTCGACTTTTTATAAAACATAGCTAATATTTATAGATATCATTCAAGTTATAAACAATAAATTAATAATAATTATTAAAAGTCCATAGAAATAGAAGATGCAAAACACTAGATTTTTATTAAATATTTTTACCTAGAAGCTCTGCATAAGTTAGGTTTTATTTTTAGGAGATTATGTGAATCAAGGCTACAAACTTTTACTGTTAATAGTAATAGTTTACGGAATATATTCACACTAAAGTGACTGGTGAAAAATTTTCAATTGTTGCGATGGATTGATAGTAATTAAAGATCTATACTTTTTGATAAATTAATCTGTCAACATAAAAATGTCCGGATTAAATAAACATTAATAAAAATGTATAAAGCATACATTTTTAAAAATATGTACTAATTCTAAGATTAATATTAAGAAAAGTAATTATCTGAAAAACTAAAAATAAATTAATGCTCTAAGTAAACTATACAAAAAAATAAAATTAGCTAATTTTATTAATTCATTAGAATGCAGCCATTTTATGATAAATATACAGTGCCTCGTAAAAATTACAAATTTTGAGAAAGCAGAAGTATGATAAATAAATATGTAAACAAGTAAAATAAAAAGTAGAAAATAAAATAATCTTCTCTTATAATTAAAAAAAGAATAAAGATTGATTTAATTACGAGATACTTTTGAAATATTAACAATTATTCTCGATAATTACGAAATGTGAAAATATCAGCAAAGTATGGTTAAAAAGTTCTACAAATATTTAATAATAACTCTTTTTAAAATATTTCATGCATAAACAATTGTATTGATTAATTTTTATCTATTCATTGACAAATTTTAAAACAATTTATGGTATAATTTAATTTGTATTTCTAGTTCGTTGTATTTATGTTTTTATAACATTTTACAGTATCATTTGAAGTATTAATATTAAAAGATGCAAACGAAACTCTTAAAATTTTGTATACGCATGAATGAAAGTATTAATTTTTATTTTAAACAACTAATAAAACTTACAATGATAAATTTGACTCGTAGACAAGTTCAATAATAGCACTTTCTTTATTTTAATCTGCTATATCCATATAACAAAATTATCGCATTCAACTTATCACTGTCCATTACCTAACAAAGAAGACAAATTTTACTATAAGTTATAACATCTAAAAAAAATTAACTTAAACTTCTTACTACATATTTAATATGCAGCAAGAAACAGACGTTATACATTTTATACTAGATGATATCATTCATCGCCCTCAACTTTATATAATAAAAGTCTAAAATTTAGATATTTAAAGATTGAAGCAGTCAGATGTGACATTTTACATTATATCTAAAAAATAGTTTCGAAAAAGATGTTATTGCCGAACAAATATTTATATAGCAACAATTGCAATTTAGTATCTTTTATATACATCAATTATAAAGTTATTCATGATGGGAAAGGTACTGTAGAATAAAAATTGTAAAATAAATTTAATATTTTCGTCATGACATTGATTGTTAAAAAGAAAACAGAAACGTTATTCATTCACATAATATCAAATAAAATTTTTAAAATTTCTTAAAACTTTTGAAGAAATCTTTCCTGTTCTAAATATTTAATTTGAACCTATTTAATACGTATAGAAAAAATTAATCTTGACAAAAACAAATACATTCTATATTTTTGGCTTTATTATTATTAAATTAACACAGACAAAACAAAACTTAGCGTTGATCGTTAAAAAAGATGAACTTATAAATAGTTCCAAACAGAAAATTTATTGAATAGATAAAATTATTAAAAAATAGATAAAATGAATAGATAAAAACTATTAAAAAAATACTAAAAACTTTCCATTTTGCACATAAACCAAATAAGAGCTTTGTATTTTTAGATTTAAGTATTTAGTGTTAAACAACAATAATTAACTATAAACCATACTCGTTCTACATAATGAGAAATTACTTGCATATGAACTAGTTGAAAAGAGAAATCGAATGTATTTCGCTCTCAATGAATATAGCTAATACTGATAAACTGTGAAAACGAAGATCGAAAAGAGCCTTGTGTTATGTGCCTTTGTGTATACTGGTTAAACATAAGTCTAAGAAAAAAGGCGCTGAGAAAGTTTTGCTGAAAAAAAATTCATGATAAATTTATCAAAGTGTTAACACATTTTGTCAACATATAGATTGTAGGCTAATGAGCAAGATCTTGTACTATAAAATTTTAAAAATGGTCCTTTTTTAAATTTCATATGAAAATAATAATTTGTTAACAACGTTAACACCTTCGATGTTTTAGAAAATTCATTATATCTTAGTTATACAAAAAAATAGAAAAATATTCTTTGCAAAATGAATGATAATTCTATTTTACTTTACTGCCAGTCGCATTTAAATACGTTCCTTTTAAGTTTTTCATAATATTTTTCAAAAAATAATAAAGTAAAATTAAGGGATCACATACATTTTATTCTTTGTCTAATGTCAACAAAGCGATTAATTTATAGACAATTACATCACAAAATTTGTACTGCTCAGCGCCAAAAAAAATATTCTGCACTGTATGATTCCAATTCCGTTCGCCACTAATTTAATTTTTTCATCATTTGAACATAATATTTTTAATCAATTTCTTTGTTGAATTTTATTAAGGAATAAACCAGCTTTATAATTTATGAGTTTGCTATAATTGATAGCATTGATTTATGCAATTCACTTGCTTGATTATATATTTAAGCAAACCTCCACTGTAATCAAGGTATGAGTTATTCAAAAGATTAAATATGCTTGGACAAGTAATATTTTTTTTACAAAGAAAAATTAAAAATTTTAATGGTCTCTTATAGTAAACTTATTATAGCAACTTTTGCTATTTTGTTAATACGATTATATTACAAACTTATTTTTGATGACTCTACTACACCCTTTTACAAAGTTTTAGTTGTCACTAAATCTCTGTAACTTAACTATTATTTTTATAGTTTATATTAACAGTGCTTTATTATGTGTATTTATTTTACATATTTACTACACATATTTATGTGTATTTACTTCATGTTAAATTTGAAAAAGAGACTTAGACAAAAACTTCGAATTTTTTAATTTTTTATATAACATGTGTAGCGTTTTACAGTTTAATCTATTTCTTATTTGATTCTTTTTTAGCAGATAAATGCATTAATATTAGATGCAATTTTATAACATTTCGAATCCTTCGCTTTTTTGTAAAATTCTAGATGTTGGTTTGAAGTTTATTTAACATAATAAAATAAAGCCTTAAAAAATAAATGTATTTTTTTATTTATACCATTTATTCAATAATCATAGGCTCATATTTTTTTCTATTGTGCTTGTAAAACTAATTGAGTTATATTTTTCAGGTAATTGTAATCTCACCAGGAGCGTACTGTAACTACAGCTATATGTGAAATACTCAACCATAAAATAATGTATTAAACTGTCAGTATTTTTCGAATTAATTCAAGTTTTTTTAATTTTAAATACATAAGTATTCATCAAATGGCATTTTTTTCTTTGTAATTTATTTAACCTTTACCTCATGTATTCCTAGACAAATTCTTGACACCAACAAAATGTACTCCATGCACTTTCTTATTATATTTTATTCGTCAAATAATACAAATACACTTTTAACGCATATAATAACCCATTTTTATTGTTGAAATTGATTATAGATTTTGTTACACGTGCAAAGTCACTGAAATGAAAGAGAACCGTTTTGGTTGTTATGGTTCACTGTACTAATCCAATATTTTTCTCTTTACAGATCCTCTTCTTTTCATTCCACTTCCTCCAGAACCTCCGCCTGTAAAATACGTGTTCAATTGTCCGCAATGCGGTAAAATTTATACGAGAAAGGACACTTTGTACCGGCATATGAAAATCGAGTGTGGACAACCACCCCGACACGAGTGTTCGTTCTGCAGGAAAACCTTTCATCAAAAGTCAAATTATACGCGTCATTCTCGAAAATGCATGACGTCAAATCGAACATTTAAATAATAATTGACACTATTCAAGGAATTACTTGTATTATGTTTGACTTGAGTTAAAGTAACATAAATAATAAATTTGTTGATTTTTTATTATATTTATAAACGATGATATAGTATTAGTGGTATTTTAATAAATAAATGAACAAAATATAATGTTTTAAGTTCAAAAAAATATTTATTAATTTTTCAGCAGCTTTGTCAGTGTTCAAATAATTCTTTGTTTTTCTAAACGAACAACAACTATTAAGTATTAGAACAAAACCAAACAAACTGACATAAAACTCCTATGATCATTCATGTCCTAATGTATATTATGAAAGTTATTATGTATGTACATAATTATAGGTGAAGAATAAAAAAATTTATATAATAAATATCTTTTTCATTAAATTCAATATCATTGTCGGATACCAATAAGACACCTATAATTTCTACCTGAAGATCATCATGCTGATTGATCTGGAAGTTACCAGTAATCTTAAAAGGTAATCTATCGTACCTCTACTTAAATAAATTTGTTTAAAAATCTATAAATTCAATTTCACAATATCAAAATAATTTTTACTTTTTTTTAATCCATGTATTAGTCTAGATCTATGAAATATTGAAAAATGATTATGAAAAAGTACAAAATCAATAATCAAACAACATAATATTAACGATTTTACTATGTTTTCAGATCTGTTACGAAGGATGCAATGGGATGTACAGGAAAGGACTTCCTGCCTCAAGTAAAAAAATCCGAAGAAATTAATAATGTTTTTCAAGACATTTCACGATATTTAAACATTATTTCCCGACACTTGAACAAAAACTTTTTTCCACAAAATAAACTGAACTAGCAGAAAATTTATTTCTGTAGTATTACTTGATCTACTTTGAAGCTTGTTATACAAATATTTCAACGACAACGTCAAAAAAAATGGACTTCCCATAAAAGGATTACCAAAATCTGCATTATTTACAAAAAAATATTGATAGGAAAATAATTTAAAGTTTTTTAATTGCAATTTCTACTGTTTAAAACCTTACGATCATAAATAAAAGAGCTTGACATTTATACAGTTTTTTAATAATAGTCAAACATAGGATTTTAATAACTAATTTTAATATTGAACTGATTATTTGTTTGAAATTGAAACTTTCTTAAACAATTATATTATAATAAGAATGTAGTTGACAAATTTATTTTATCTTACAAAGGGAATGTTATTATCATGATAATAAACTAGCAGCGAAGTAAGAAAATATAGTATTTCTATCCCAAAATATTGGTTATTAGTGTATTAACAATGTAGTATTAAAATAAATACTTTTTTCTGTACTGTTGTATGTTATTATTAAAATATATACTTTTTTCAAACAAACAACCGCTGTATGTTTGTTAGGCATGTAATTACAAAAGAAAAGAAAATTGTTAGAACAAAGTCGACAACTGAAGATTTATTAACGTTTCTACTAATACATTTTTTTAAATACTCTGAAGATATAGTTTTTTTGTTGATTGAGTCTTTAGTTTAAAGCAAGGTGTAAAAGAAACTAAATACTCTTATTTTTTCATTGTTCAATCAAAATCTTTAGTAAAGCAACTCGTTTATGAGAACATTAACAACCCGCCAAAATCGTTTTTATAATGGATGAATAATTCTTTAGTTTGACCTCTCAAACATTGTAGACTTATCTATCTTTTCAATAGCTTAATGCAGCTCATTACTTTTGCTCTTTTTCTTTATCTTATTTCTTTCTCTATTTTACGGATAAAAATAAATTGTCATAACGGCGTAAGAGTTCAATTATGATATTCAATTTTGTATCGATTCTATGAAATGCACTTTAATGACTTAGATATAGAAACAAATTCTTTATCGGAACTGATATAAATTGTACTCCCTTAGTACACTTTACAAACGTGGTTTACGAACCTACTGAAAAAATAATCGCAGTCAGAGACGTGAATATAAAATTTATTAAACTTATAACGCACCGACAGTTTCTTTTTATCTTCGTGAATTTGCGCATGCAAAATATTGTTTGAGTTTATAGTTAAACAGCTGCACATTTCCTTCTGTTTTTTGCCTGTGCAGATTGCCGTACGAATTGTTTCTCAACGCCTAAACGTTGGCGGTGCAACGCTTGTAGCAAACCTTATCTATGGAAAAGCAGCCTGACCCGCCACCAACTCTTTGAATGCGGCAAGGAACCGCGTTACAAATGCCCCCACTGTGACTACCGCTGCCATCAAAAATCCAATATTCAGCGGCACACTAAAACTCACAGCAAGGTCACGGGTGAGGAAGCTGCCATGGCCCACCGTAACGTCAGTCTCGTCAATCCACTAATACCACAACTTCAACTTCGTGAAAGCAGCGTTCCTTTCTCAAAATGAAAATTGCAACACTGAAGATATTGCGACATTGAAGTTACTGCGACACTGAAGATGTTGCGATACTGAAGATACTGTGACACTGAAGATGGCGCCTCACTGAAGTTATTGCGACACTGAATATACTGCGTCACTGAAGATACTGCGACACTGAAGATACTGCGTCACTGAAGGTACTGCGTCACTGAAGGTACTATGACACTGAAGATACTGCGACACTGAAGATATTACGACCCTCAAGGCAAGAGTATATGTTAATTAAATAGTTGAATATTGGTCAGACTAATGATTTTTATTTGTTTATTGTCCGGAAATAAAGATAACTACAATTTTATTAAAATATGTTTGGATGAAATAATTTAAGCAGCAAAAGGATTAGGTTTTACAACCATGTATTCTTATTAACCTTTTAGCTGCGGGGGAATTTCAGTACAAATTGACCTTTTATAAAATGCAAAATTTATACATAAAATCACTGGATATCTCAGGTAGAGTCCCCGACCTGACTGCTGGTCGATATATCGACCACCCCCGCAGCTAAAAGGTTAATGTATTAGTCATTTATGCTTATAAGATATACAATAATATGTAATAGTACATAGTGCATCAATGGGGTATAATTGCGTTTACTCTTCTACGCAAGAACTGATACGAGACTGAAGTGGACATTTCTGTCCCGTTGTAAATTATGGAAGTTCTTATGTACAGAATGATAGATAAGCAATAAAAGTTGTTACAACAAATATATTTTTATTAGCTTAATATAACTACCGGTTGTCAATAAAATATGAATAAAATTTAGCACATTTCTAACTTACATTCGACATTATTATGTAAAGATCATCAAGAAGATATTCATGGAAGAAGATATTCATGGAAGATATTAATTTCCGAAGTCACCAAAAGTCTTTAAAGGTATTTTTTGTATCTGCAGTTTTAATAAATCTTTTTTAAATCCTTTAACCTTTAGAGGGTTTGGATTTATGGTGCTTGACAACCCCTCACAAAATGCATAAAAAGAGTATTCGTATCTTGGATTGATCATGGGCAAAGTATCGACCGAAGGTCGAGCCACAGTAGCTTTCCGACCCCCTGAAGGTGAAGGGAATATCAACATCCGGTGTTTGTATTGGGAGTTAACAAACGCTGGATGTCAAAGATAATTCATAAAAATCAAATATTCAATAAATATAAAGGAAAATATGAAAATGACGATAATTATCTAAATCTGTGAATTAATGAAAATCAGATAAATTTTTTCATCTATAAGCATATAGTCTTTATAATTAGTTTAATAAAACTCATCAAAATTAGTAAACCAAAAGCATCATAGTAACCATTTTACCATGTTTTCAGGAATGCTGTGAAGAATACTACAAAAAGTGCAGAGCAACAAAACCTACCTCAAGTATAAAATTCTGATGAAATTAATAGTATTTTCAAGCTTGTCTGAAAGAAGCTTTCCTTGTACTAGCGGAAAAAGTTACCAAAAGTTACCAAAAGTACTCTCCAGTTACCTTATAACAGAAAGACAATTACAAAGTAATATTTTTAGTACAAATAATTTTATAGTAACAAAAAAGAAATCGAGATTTTTATAAAAATATTACATCCCTGGTGGAAATCAACCATTTTTCTCAAATTTGTAAAACGATTTTTCGAGCATTTTCTAGACATATTATGGTGAATTGATAAAAATTACCATAAAATAGTTAGAAAATGTTCGAAAAATTATTTACAAATGGTAGAAAAATGGACAATTTCCAGAAGGGATGATTTTATATTATTTATGAAAACATATTTATAAAAAGATAATTTTATAGTTAAATATTTAATTGTATAGTATTGTCACAAGTGATAATTTACAAATGAGTAAATAAGTGAAGAACAACCGGATAAAAAATGGTACAGGGTTAGTCAACGGTGAATCAACTCTTGGACCTTCCATTTTCGCGACAGGTGCTTTGTTTCCTGACTAGCTATGCACATGTGACTGAAATTTCGATCGTTCATCGTGAACGAAAATTCCAAAATTGCCATTTTCGCTCTAAACGGTATTAACGGACAACTAATGATACAAAAGTGATAAATATAGACCTAAACGTTATTTTAAAATCAACTTCCCCTGTAACCACCCCTAAAAGTATCCCTAAGAGAAACACGATGGAAAAAAATTGTAACTATCGCGCACTGACTTAGGGGACAAATGTTTCTTTTGTTATCACTTCGGGGGCACGCCATGGATGTATACAAAAATTGGCGTCGTCAAATTCCGTCCGGAACCCTTCCATATAGGGGGTGAGGAGGGTACTGTAATGAAAAAAAAAAATCGTAACTATCGCGCACGGCTTTAGGGGACAAATGTTTTTTTGTTATCACTTCGGGGGCACGCCGTGAGTGTATAAAAATATTGGCGTCGTCAAATTCCACCGGGAACCCTTTCATATAGGGGGTGAAGGGGTACTGGAATGAAAACAAATATAACGATCCTGTAAAAAAATTGGCAATTCGAAATTCCATCTGGAACTTATCGCTCGAGGGAGGCAATGATGGCGCACTGGCTGATAAAGTCGAAAGTACACGAAACGAAGGATCAAAAAATTCTATTTTGAAAACGCAACTTTTTGCCATGCTAATTTTTTGGCAGCTCTATTTTTACAGTAATACAAACTGAGATAAGTATTTTGGAGAATATCTGATGTGCAGAAAACAGTACTCTTATGGGATAATTTAGCAAAAAGAGAAATGTACGGCAGAGTGACCCCTTTTAAAACTTTGAATCTCGAAAATAAAATGGTATAGCCTAACGATTTTTCATGAGCTGAATTAATATGGTTGTAGTAACTTGAAAAAAAGGTTTTTAGAAAATCCGATTCTCGGAAAACAGTGCTAATCTAGGGAGTTTGGGGCAATACGGGAGAAGGACGAAAGCGTTACATCTTTCAAAAATTGAATTTTGGAAACGAGATGTTCTACCCTGTTAGATTTGATAAAAAAAATTTTTTCTAGTTATTCAACAAACTCAAAAGTAAAGTAAATTGGGTGTAAAATCGCTTGGCTAGACGGAATATGTCAGCAGAGAGATGGAGAGAATCAGACTGTGCTCAAAATGAGAAAGCGACACGGTTGAAAATATTTTGTTTGAACAGACATATACATTAAAATTTGCTACAATAATCTTAAAAGTTACTATTTTCAAATACAAAATCCGGTATATCGAGTGTGCCCCAGCACTGTTCTGAAAATAATAAATTTCCTTAACTCAAAAGTAAATGTTACCAATAAATTTTTCTCGGCGTAAAAATACATTTGGAACGATATTTAATAGTATTATTTAGAACTTGATTATATGTATAATATTTAAAAGTGACATTTTCAAATGTACTAACTCTTCAGCTAATAATTGTATGGGTGTCTTAAATATTTTCTATTTACAAAGAAGTTCTTGTGTTTACAAAAAAAAGTTCTTAACCGTGTATAATCGAAGTTATTGTAATTTTATTAAATTTCAACCTTCAGTTTAAAATTTTAATTGGTCAAAGTCAAATGGCTTTTTATTTAGTTTGCATTAGCTCCGAATTGATCAGATATTCATTCGCGAAAACAGGTGCCTCGGACCGACTTGAGTCAGCTGCGCCTGAACTATAAGACGCGCGCAAAGACTGCTCAAGTCGGAGCAGAGTGGAGGTAAGTGCGAAGTAGACGTCGTGCCTAAGCTACTGGCGAGAGTCGGCTTTTCTCGCACATACACGGGCTGTGAGCGAGCCGAGTCGTGGCGGCCGTAGGGGGGGAGGGGGGGAGGTCTCTGCAGCGGCGGTTTGGACTAGCCCTAACCTTTTTTCAGTGTAGAAGGGCGCGGACGGCCAGCGCGCAAATAGTCGGTTGCGCCCGAACATCTAGTCGGAACAGAGCAGGACATATTCGGAGAATCAGACGATCCTCGAGACTCGACTACGGCAAGCCTTATAGTTTAGCTGGTGGGTACAGTATCATATGTTTCAATTTTCAAACAAATAGGTCCGATTGTTGTAACTAGGCCAATTATAGTTACCTTTACTACTTTAGGCAGTAACGTACATAGTCATTTATTTAATTAAATACTTTTTTATATATGTATACCACATTGGTCAAATGTCAAACATTAATGTTTTGGCTTACGTAGTTTTGATATAACTATATATAATCTGTTTTCCTGAACGAATACACTACGCGACAAAAGTTTCGCAACAAAAAAAGGCCAAAAAATGCTCAACTTCGAAGATCGAGCGGGTCAATATTTTTTTTTTTTTTAAATAAAGGTTAAAATCTCTATTTTAAATTGATACAGACAGATTTTCGATTAAACGCATCCCTAAATTACGTGACCATGAAATTTAAGGTCATGTTTTAAATTCCAAAATTTGCAAACTTCTGCAATGCGTATGCGCGAGGGTGATTTTTTCGAAAGATCTGATCAGTGCATCTAAAAGTTCACTCTTCACCTTGATTTTATTTCTTAATGGTAAAAAACGGTATAAAAATGATAAAGTGACCTTTCAAAATAAAAAGTCTAGTTGTACTTTTTAAATGTTTTTTTTTATCATTGAAAAATAATCATTCAATTCAATGCAATTTCTCATACAACGTGAAATTGAAAATTTTAGGCCTCAAGCCATGAACTTAGTTGTTATTTCAATCAGAATGAGTCATGCCTTATGATGCTTTCTTCGGAATTGTCAAAAAAAATTGTCCACGCCGTTGGGCATTGTGAAACGTTTCAAACTTTGGAATTTAAAATATGACCATGAATATCAAGGTCACGTAATTTAGGGATGCGTTTAATCTAAAATCTTAGTCCACCAACTTAAAGTAGAGATTTTAACCTTTATTTAAAAAAAAATTGACCCACTTACGGCATTTTAAACCTAAGATATCGAACTTCGAAGTCGAGTCATTCACACTGGCGATTGGGATTTAAGATGGATCGAAATTCTCTAATCTTTTGCGAAAAAGGTGCTTTTTTAATAGAAATTTCAAAAGGCTGTAGAATTGACAAAAGAAATCGTAGCTGAACGAATTTTTTTTTAAAATCAAGGTGAAGAGTGTACTTTTAGATGCACTGATCAGATCTTTCGAAAAAATCACCCTCGCGCATACGCATTGCAGAAGTTTGCAAATTTTGGAATTTAAAACATGACCTTAAATTTCATGGTCACGTAATTTAGGGATGCGTTTAATCGAAAATCTGTCTGTATCAATTTAAAATAGAGATTTTAACCTTTATTTAAAAAAAAAAAAAAATTGACCCGCTCGATCTTCGAAGTTGAGCATTTTTTGGCCTTTTTTTTGTTGCGAAACTTTTGTTGCGTAGAGTATCTCATCAATTCGGAACTAACGCAAACGAAATAAAAAGCCATTTGACTATGACCAATTAAAATTTTAAACTGAATGTTGAAATTTAATAAAATTACAATAACTTCGATTACACACAGTTAAAATCTTTTCTTTTTTTTTTTTTTTTTGCAAAAACAATAACTTTCTTCTAAATACAAAACTGTTGTAAGATCAAAATGCTTAAGGGGGTCTTATACCTAAAAATTCCGAAAAAATCAAATTTTTTTTATTTGATTTTTCGATTCTATATGTTATTCTAAATTTGTATAACAAGTTTAAGTCAGATCTTTTAAAAATTTTCCGAAGATACAAGCAAAAATGTCAATAAACTTTTAAGAACGTGCCACCAATTTCACCCGTTCAGGTCTTGCCAGTCAAAGGTAATTCACATTGAAAACCATTTCTCAACTAATTTTACACCTAATAAAAAAAGAGAATATTCTGAAATATCTTCTAAATTTATAACGATAATTTTTTAAATAATTTATTATTTAAAAAATTAAGGAAAAAATACTACAAAACAAAAGAAATATATTTCGACTATGAAATTAAACTGAAAAAATGTATTAAATAACTAAATATTATCTATTTTACATGTACATATATAATTTATACATGTACAAAAATTTAAAATACGATTCACGAAGTCAAATCGCCCACCCATCTTGAAAAGCATGCGCGAGAGACTATATACATATATATAAGAAGCTTCGCGCACGTCGCGAAACATCAGCTGTCGTCGACTGCTCAGTGCGCCCATGTGCTTCAGAGTTATAGGGCCATGTTTAAGGTTAGCTGTATCGTTTGTTCATAACAAGAACATTTGATCAAGGGAAGTCGTACCTCGTCTTCACCAAAAACTTCAATCAATCCAATACTAGATAAGTATAATTAATCTGAATAGAAATTACATGTGTAAAAGAATAGATACTTTGTGGTTTCTTTTTTTCAGATTTAGAGTACTATTACCTAAACTATAGTACTATCCTGCTTAGATAACATCCAAACAGTTGTTTAAAGAAGCACAGAATGATGTATGACGTAAATTATACAACTAATTAATAGCTGCAGCTCCTTGCCATAGCTTCTGTATAGTAAGTTTGTACATTTATAACTTTCTTTTTAGTTTATCGTTCTTTCCTAATAATTAGCTTTCTTAATTCTTTTCTTGTTGTAATCAACCAATATACATTTCCCTTAATATGCAATTTATTATACTTTTGAATACCTTATTTTTCATGTGGTTTACTTTCATAATTTTGAAATAGATTTATTAATCATCATTTCCTCTTTATTCATGTATCTTTTGAAATTTTGATTATTTCAATTATAGCAACATTTCTATTGTGTCAACTGATATAAAATATTTTCTATTACATATAACTTTGTATTTATATGTTTTAAAGCAGTCTTTTCTTATTTTTGCATTGCTACATTCAAAAGGATAAATGGGTTAATAATGCATGGACCGTATTAACAGTTCCAGGTTATAGATATGCTGATACAGAATAATGGTAAGTCATATGTTCTAATAGTGAAAAACATTAACTAAGTATAAGTATTTATATGTTTTAGGAAGCAGAAAAAATTCAACAACGAAAAAGTCATTACTTGGGAAGTTTTAAGAAATTTTCTCTAAAGGTTATTTTCTCAAATGTCATTTTTTAAACTTTGGTGTTGCTTTTGTCAGGCACCACTTGAAGGATTTACACCGTGTAAAGCTTGAATTACTTGAAATACATTCGTCTATGGCCCGAAGCTCCAGTTTTTGGTAATTTTTTGTGTAAGTATGTTTTTAATGCCATAAACCATAAAAACTCATAAAAATTCATAAAATTAACAAAAAGAGTGGTTTTTTGTATTAAAAACATACTTACACAAAAATTTCCAAAAACTGGAGTTTCAGGCCATAGGTGACTATATTTCAAGTAATTCAAGCTTTGTACGGTGAATATCCATCCACTGAAGCCTGAGAAAAACAACGCCAAACATAATTTTTTGAAATTATCATAGCTCTGAATAAAATGGGGTTTGGCACTTCAACCTTAGCCCATTTTGTCAGAAATTAGTTATATTTTTAGTATATTTAAGTATAATTAGTATAATAATTCTTCATTATACTTTTTCAGGTGATTGAATGCAGAAGGGTCTTTAGGTATAAGACTCCCTTGATAGATGCCACATATGAGTCTAATGATGTGGACATAATTGTTGAGGAGACGTTGGATTTCCATGCAAATTATAAAATTGTACTCAATTCGATCCCTCTTTACTTTGAAATAACTATCCATAATCCATTGTTCAAATAATCTACATCATATTAAAAATACATTAAATGTATCAGATATAACACTTATTCTATATTTAAGATAAGCACATCTTGTAACTCGACGACCTGTTGTTCGTAATTGTCATCATTGCTGCTATTTACCGTTAATCTTCTATTATTATTGTTATTGTTTTTTTCATTATATTCGTATGCCAACCCAATTTTCCGTGAGCATAAAACACTAGATAAACCATTGGTTCAACATTTGAATTCATCGAACTTATTGAACGCAACAATTGCGTTCATTAAATTTATTTATTTCGTTGATTAAATTTATTTCATAAATAAATCAATTTATAACTATTATAAACCTTTCAAAATTTTAACCAATTTATAAAACTTTCTAAATTTTGATCAAATTCAGAATTTAAAAATATCATTCCAAACAACATTTTCAATTATTGAAGAATCGTTTGAAACATTTTCAATAAATATTTTATTTGGATTTTTACACCAAGATAATGCAACATACAATTGGCCATGTGAAAATAATGGTCGTCTAATGAAAATTCCAATAGAATCGAAACTTTGTCCCTAAGATTTATTTATTGTCATTGCAAAAGCTAATACAGTTGGATATTGTTTTCTCTAAAGAACAAAAGGAAATGAAAATGAATCTGCAGTATTTAGTGTTATTCGTGGAATAAACACCTCTTCACCAATTCCTTCGCCTGTAATTATTTGTGCCGTAACACTATGAGCATATAATCCAATTATTCTTAGACGTGTACCATTACACATTCCTTCTGTAATACTTATATTTCTAATTAACATAATAATAGCATTTACTTTCAATTTTAATTCATGAGGTGGAAGACCTTCTCTTATATTGTTAAGCATTTCAACTGGATAATTTAAATGAATATTTTCATCTGCTTGATCAGCTCCTTGATATGTTGCATAATCTTATCTTAAATACGTATGTATTTTTTCTTGCAATAATTCTAAAACATTATTATTAATAATCTTAGTATCTTTATTATGAGCAGTTAAGATTATACGATCTATTGAAGTTTCAATATTAATGTTGCTATAAATTTCTTTACAAACATTATTTGTTTTCCATTTCTTTGGGATAATAAATGGATTCATTTTTCCTTCGCCCAATTCTAACAATAGTAAAGCAAATTCTTTATTTTCCGAACGAATATTTTGAGTTAATTTTAAAACTTTAAAAAGTATCCATAACATAGAAAATTTAATTGTTTCTTCAGTTATACTATTTTTGTGGCTACAATTCGTAACTGGAAGAATTTGCCGAAAATCACCTCCTAATATGAGCAATTTTCTACCAAATGGAATATCATTAAAATATAGATCTCTTAGAATTTGATCAACTATATCTAAAGCCTTTTTTGGAATCGTTGATGCTTTGTCCCAAATAATAACATCAACTTCTCTCAATTTTTTTTATTCGATTCGAATTTAAAAAGAGCAGTTTCAATATTGATTAAATCTAAAGGAAGTCTAGAAGGACGGTGACTTGTCATTCCTTTAGGTAATAAAATAGAAGCGATTCCAGTTCAAGCCATAGATAAAGTTTTCTTGTTCAAAGATATACAATACTGTATTAATGTTCTATATAAGAAAGTTTTACCTGAACCTCCAGGACCATCAATAAAATAAGTTTTATATTCACTGTTTACAATTTCATTGAAAATTGATTTTTGATTATTAGTTAACTGATTAAACAAAATATCAAAAATATTCTTACTGGGTGTTACATTTTCAGAATTTTCTTCAATACTACTAATTACTATTGGTTCAGGTAAACTGAAATCTTACAACTTTTGTCTTCAGTTTCCAATATAGTTTGAATATGCGATAGAGCATTATTTTTTTTCATTTTCTTTAAAATGTTCAGAAAAAAATGTTTGAATTATTCGCAAATCAAATTACCTTGAATGTTTTCTGCTAAAATGAACCATGCAAAAAATTTACGTAATTGAAATGGAAGCATTACATTAGTAGCTTCATCAACAATAACGTACATTTGTAAGTTTCGTATGTAATATTATTAAAAGTTCTATGATTTTGGGGGTGGGCGAGCGGAGCGAGCAGGAGGGTACCACCTAGTGCGCGTGCGTGTATATGTATATTGGGCAGTTCGAAGAGAAATTTCTATATACGTATATTAATTGAGTACTTTGAAGAGATTTTTGGCTGATTTACGAGATCGGTCAGTATATAAACTGGGCACTTTGAGGAGCAGCTACAGTTCTCTCAACACAGAGGGGGATTTATTTCTTTAGTCAAGGATATAACTCTGAAAGCAGAAACCCTAACTCTTCAAACTGGCAAATTGGAATAACTATGTGTGTACAAGTGTGTGTGTGTGTGTGTGCGTCTGAGCGTGTGTGCGGGTGTGCGTATGCGTGTACGTGTGTGTGTGTGTGTGTGTGTGTGTGTAAGCCTGTGTGTATGTGTGTGTAAGTCTATATACACAGTGTCTCATTTTAAACAAACCACTTGGATAACGCTGTAGGATGGCCTCCAATTAAAAAACTTCGGAAACAAAAGTTGTAGGGTACGGAGGGGGCCAACTGATAGAGACCTTGACCATGCCCTTGAGGGCAAGGACCAAGGTCATTTGAAGGTCAAATTGGTTTTTCCAAATGGGAAAATGGGAACCCCTATTTTACACTTCATATTTTGAAAGAGCGGAAAATTTTACGTTCAGATATGACCTTGGGTCATGGTCATGGTCAAGATCATGATCAAGATCTAAATCAATCAATGCATCCGTACATTTCAAAAACTTTGCAAACTAAAAAGAAACATTAAATACAAAACTTGCATTGTTTGGAGAGGGTCAACTGATGGTGACCTTAGCCACGACCTTGAGATGAAGGATCAAGGTCATTTGAAGGTTAAATCGATTTTTTCAAATGGGAACCCCTATTTTTCACTTCATATTCTGAAAGAGCGGTAAATTTTATGTTCAGATATGACCTTGGGTCAAGGTCACCATCAGTTGGCCTCCTCCGAATCATAGAAATTTTGCACATAATGTTTTTTTCTAGTTTCCGAACTTTTCCAAATGTTTGAATGCGTTGATCGATTTAGATATTGACCATGAACTTGATCATGACCTTCCAGTTGATTGTCAAGGTCAAATCAAAGTCAGCTTCAGTTTTTTTAATGGGAACGCAGATTTTTTATTACGGATTCGTATTCTTCGTAAATAATACATAAGTTTCGTTTATAACATGTTTTTTAAAGTGCCCCTCTCTCTTGATAATAGATAAATTTTTGGGAAATCA
>JAYJLV010054674.1:7752-18953 GCA_036873485.1 Torymus texanus
AGAGAGAGAGAGAGAGAGAAGCAAGGGCAAGCAAGTGCTCTGCTCAAAGAGGCTTCTATTTTTTCCCTCTTTCTCACTTTCTACCACTATACCTCTCCCTCTCTTCATCCTCCACCGTCTCGTTGCTATCATTCTTCCTAGGTGTTCCGTCGCCCTCGTCGTGGTACTCGTCGCCAGGCTACACAACACCACGCGATATTACATATATATACACGCACACACGTGCATGCGCTTGCATTGTTTGTTACGCGCATATGTACCACACACAACTATAGCGCCGGCAGCGACCACAGGTTGTCCTAGTTTTATCCCGCGCGAACGTCGTCGTAAATGGAGTATACCAGCACTGAGCAAGCGTGTATACCGTACTACTATAGCCGGCCTCGTAAGAGTAAAGGTATTAACATGTGTATGTATATATGTATATAGTGTCCTCGTACGTATAGCTCTCTTGTTTTCTCCGCAGGACTACGATGAGGGAGCTTCGATTTTCTCCGCTCGCACTTTTTCCACTCTCTCGTTCTCGAGAGCTCGCTTCATTGTTCCCTATTAATGACACAATTTAGCGCACCGAGTGCACGCGTTTATGAACACCGAAGCCGCACGCGTAGCGAGTGCAATCGCGTAGTTGAAAGGGAGAACTAGGAGAGAGAGAGAGAGAGAGCTTTCCACAAAGAATTCCGCGTAGTTGGTAGTACACGCAGGCAGTACGAGAACGAGCTTTTCTCTATATATACATACACACATACACTTGCGTGTTTTGTAATTAAACTTAGCTGCAGTCCGCGCATGCTTAACGCAGAACGAGAGAGAGAGAGAGAGAGAGTGAGGAGCGAGATGTTTTTTCATTATTCCTTTTTTTTACCTGCTTCTCTACTTTCTTCCTTCTTTTTTTTTTGTAAACGTGGAAAAACTATTTAGTACGTAAATGAAATTTTGTGCTCGTAATTCTGCACGCGCTCGCCTCGTAGGTCTTTTAGCATGGCAGGTAGAAGTAGACAGGGTTGGGGTTTAAAAATATTACAATAGAAGTAAATCGCTGGGTTTGCTTGTGCGCATAGGGAAAAAGACGCGCATTAAGGTGAAATAATAAAATTTATCTTTCTCTCTCGTGGGTATAGAGGGAAAGAGAGAAACGTAAAAAAAAAGTTTAGGGTTACTTAAAAACAAACAAAAAGAAAGTATAAAAAGTACGTGCGGAATACTTTTTTTTAAATAACGTTATTACTGATGAGCGTGTTCTGGGAAATTTTTTTCTTTTTTTTTCAGTTAACTCGTGGTTCGCGTAACGGGAAGCAATAAAATGTACGCGGGATTGGATCGATGTATTAATTAACATCGGAGGAAATACGAGAGGTTCGTTTTTACTTTTTTAATTTTCAAGAAATCTTACGGTTGCTGGTCATATTATTTTACTGATAATAATTAAATTTTAAACGAAATGCAATAACTCATTCAAATCATTTTAATTTTCGTATATAACTGTACATTGATTTTTATTTAAATAAATTAAGTCAATTCACACGATTCCGGAACCAGAAAAACAACTTGACGAGGAAATGAGAAATTTTTTTTATGATATTCGGTCACATATTTCGGAGAAACTGCGAGCAGAAGGACAAGCGGTTACCCTCAGATTTCCCGCGACATTCAAGTGCTTTCGGAAGTATAAGATGACTTTTTTTTCCTTCTCGTGTGTATATAAGATCACTGGAGCTCGAAGCTTTGCCTATATATATACACTCGTGGATAGCACACGTATACATCCGTGTAAGATTCGAATACGAATCGATTCTGTAAATTTACGACGGCAAGTATCATTTATCTTATCCCTCTCGTCGTCGTACGACGTTTTTTCTATCTCCACTCTCCCCCTTCTCCATTCAACTTCTTCTTCGTCTTCCACTTTTTGTTCCTTTCTTTCTTTCCTCATTCCTTTCTTCTTTTTCACCTCGCGCGTGAGATGAGGGTTCAGCCTTGAACCATCGATTTAACGTTTCAAGCATATACCGTATATATACATATACATACACACCCACACGCGCGCGCAAGCAACGCAAAATATTTGAATCACAGCGAGGCGGCAGTGCACGAGTGCAATGCACAGTTTCTCTATACATCTCTTTCGAAAATGTATTCCCGTCATAAAACGTAACTCTTTCAGGGCGCTTTTGATGTACTTGGGTAATGGCATCCAATGTATATGTATATACATGTATGTGTGTGTGTATGTATACATGTATAGAGCTCTGGGAGAAGAACTCGTGAAAGCTTTTAGCTAAATTATTTTTCATGAATTTTCAAAAAAGACTTGATTTTCCGTGATAAGTCAAGATGGGGCTCTTGTAAACCAGGCATTGTGAGCTGCGCACAATAAACCCTTGAATTTTTAATGCAAAATAGCAGTAAGAGAGTATAAAATGTGAAAAATTATTTAATTTTTTTAAAATGAAAAAGAAACTGATGCATGAAAAGAAATTTATTTTATTTATGTCCATTAAAATCACAAAAATTATTAATTAAATTTAATGTCAATCGAATAGTTACATTTTTCAAACGGACAATATCCAATTTTAGCATTTAATTAATACAGTGAATATCCGATTTCTAACGTTCTTCTAAATTTAGTATCGGAACTCAATACAAAATTCTATTACCCTTGTCCCTCGTACTTAAAATTTGTACATTCTATTTTTTAAACACTTCAACCATTCAAATACCTTAACCCACTATTACTCAACCTCTATAACCGCATCCTCAACATTAACCACCATTAAAAATGTAAAAATCCGCATAGCACGCACTTCAACATCGAATCATATGTGTACGTGTGTGTGTGCCTTCGTAGAAGAGGAATTACCGAAAATCGATATACAGGAGGTTGTTCGACGTGACGCAAAAGGCTTTCGCACGCGTTCACTCGCCAACGGACAGACTCCGTACGAGTCTAGTAGTAGTAATAGTAGCGTATATAAGACGACGTAGGAGTGCTCGCGAAGGAAGGAAACCTCTGCTACTACTACTCTCGTCGTGGACGGAAAGAGATTGAGAGACCGTGCGAGAGAGAGGAACCGTTGAATTCGGAGCTTATATATTGATTAAAAGGAGCGTAAAAGCGCGAAGCACCTAACGAGCTTATCAGGGCCAGCTATACGCGCGAGAGAGAGAGACGTTCCTTTGTTTGCACTCAAGGAAGCGCTCTTTCTCTCTCCCTCTCACACTTTTATCGCCATCCCTACGTGTGCTCGATAAACGACCTCGTAAAGCAGCTCTCTCTCTCTCTTTGCCTCTAGACCATACTGAGAGATCCTCGCCTCCTGTGCGCGTCTGCTTCGCGAATTTGTATGTAACTTTGCCACGACAGTTCCTGGGAGTCACGCGAAGGTCTGTTCCTTACTCTCTTCCTTGCCTCGTATCGTGTCCTTTTTTTTCTTTACCGTCTCTCAAACATATGTCAGCGACTGTGTAAGCGTGGAATCCTGTCGTCGCGTGCTATCGAGGTGTTGTATATACGAAATATATGTATATATATAATGTCGTCGGATAGGCTATATAAACGTGCATTTTAAGAATTAAAATTTAAAAGCCCGTTAACGCTTTACTCGTTGATTTATATATATTATACGCCTTTCCTTTTTATACTACCCTTGGTGCCGACTGGATGGTGTATATAGATAGGCGCCGTTTATCTCCCACTTTTCTTACCTCGTTTCTTACTCTCTTGGCTCTGTAGATTCTGAAGGAGGTCTTGCCAGATTCGAAGTCAGCCTCATAATGGCCAATTATACAGCCTTGAAAAACGTTCCGAGAGGTAGAAAGAAATGGGGAAATGGGGGGGAGAAGACCATTTGCCTGATCGTGAAAGCTACTGTTAAAGATGACGACAGTTAAAAGTGATATGATGTGAATTGTTGTAAACGTTGTAATATAAGACATTGTTTTTTTTAATAATATGAGATATCTCGTATTTTCTCTTCATTTTCTTGTTCATCGTTGATTTTAATTTGCATGATCCTTATATCAATTTTAAAATAATAATAATTAATAAGTTTAGAATTTAGATATATATATATATATATATATATATATTTATATTAAACATAAGCATTACAATAGCGTTGATATACAATGCATCTCCTGCACATTTAGTTAATTATAATCAAGTTATTGTTCCACATATATATTATATACCGAATGGTTATTAGTAAGTCGATACAAAAATTGGTCAGTGTGATTAAAATAAGAACGGATTAATTAATTAATTAACGAAACAACGATGTAAATCACGAATGGGCGTATATATCAATCACCGACCAAACATTTAGGCAATTCTCTTTATATCCCATCCGTTAACTACGCTATACACATATATACGTACACGCTTACTAATTAATCGTGATTGTTCTATCCCTCACTCCCCACCCACACACTCTGCTCGTATTCTATCGAAGCCACATTATTTGATCTGACGCGTTAGAAAATCGCTATATCGCACTGCTACCACAGCCACCACAGCAGCGGTCGTCCATTTCATCTCTCAATTTCGTATACCTGACCCTTTGCTCTTTGAACTCGGAGAGCATCAAAAGCGATCCTCTCTCTTCAATTCCCTACGTACATACACATTCACACACACACACACACACACACACGTACCGAAAATGCTTATACGCTTCAGGTAAGCTATACTACCACTGCTGCTACGTCAGTCTCTCATTTGTTCGCAGTTTGTCCGTCCGCGTACAAGTTTAAGGTCGCCACAAGCTCTCGAGAGCTTGGGGATTAAGGTCACATACATACACGCCTACGCGCTTTTCGAAATTGAGGGAGAAGGAGGTTCTCACACTGTTCACTCGTCGACGACAACTATTGGCTGCCATCCGTCTCACTGACTCCCATGCGTCTTTTGTCTCTTACGCGTATGTGTGTGTGTGTATAGGAGAGGAATGGTTAGAAGTGAGGTCCACGAGTGCAGGGTTAGTGGTAAGTGTATATAGACGGTACTGAAGCGGGAATTCGTCGAAACTATTCGATGCGAACGAACGGACGTGTGCTGTATAATGTATGTGGTTTGCTCTTTACACTTCGGATAGTACTTGGTACTGGCGTTGCATTTTTTAGTTTGCGTATTTAGCTATAAAATAAAAATGCTAGTTTGTAGTAACGAATGATTTACGTTCAAATGATTTGTTAAGACGAATTGATATTTTTCATTGAGAATAATCAGATATTTATTGTTGTACCTTTAACATTATTTTAAAATTTTTGTATGTTAAAAAAGGAGGTCTATTAAGGTGCAAGTAACATTGGGAAAGTATTTACGTAGCTGAACCTAGGTGTAGAATCGCGTGTTCATACTTTTCGTAATTAGTTTGATCATTTTTTATCATCTGAAAGTCTAAAAATGTATATTCGCTTAAAGAAGTTTGAAAGAATCCAGCTTAATTAAAATACAGAATTTAATTAAAATTCGGTACTTGAAACTTTTCCTTTAAAAACTCTTATGAATTCATTCACTATTTACTTTCTTAGGCAACTTTTGAAAACATTACGAAGCCTTACAACGGTATTTTTTCAATTACACTGATCAATGTTTTTTAATTATAACTTTATGGTAACATTATAATATAAAATAATTTCAAAGGTTTGCAAAATTAGTATGTAATATACTACATAATAACTATAATTCTACAACGAACATTTCTCTTCAACATCACATTTTTTTCATCAAAAATATTAACTTTTAAATTGAATTTTATACTTGTAGTAAAGCGTATAAAAAGCGAATGAAAGCATAATGTACATATAATATTACTCTATACTTACTAATAGATCCGTCCTGTTGAAACTTCCCTACCAATCTATTATTTAATTCACAATACAGTCATAAATCATGGCCGCAAGTATATTCATCACTATAGCGCACAGGCGACCACACGCACACGTGCCATCGTCACCTACAAAAAAAAAGAAAGACAAACTTTTTTTTTACTCTTCTTTCTCTCTCCACGTGTCCGAAACTTTTCCATTTTTTTGTCCTCTCTCCTCAACGCGAAAACAAAGCCACCCTCTTTAACATTGCCCTGTTTCTCCTTCGCTGCGCGTATACACGTCTTCTACCTCTCCTCCTTAAGTCTCTTCGACCAGACTACCCAGAAGTCAATGGATCTTGTCGATTCCAGCCGTCCCGAGCGGCACTAGAACCCCAGGTCACTTTTGACTCCCTAGAGATACAACTCTTCAGTGAGGGGGTGAGAGATGGTGAGAAAGACAAGGGTCCTTCATTTTATGCGTTCTCGAGTACATTTTACATGTATTTGAGAAATTTCGGGAGAAGAAGAAGAAGAAGAAAGAGCATCGTAACATGACCGCAAGAAGAGAGAGTTTCGTGTATATAGCGATGCAGAGTGGCTGCTTCTACTACTACTGCTGCTGTTCATCTAGGGATTCAAAGTTCGTTTGAGGATAGTTTCAGATTGAGAGACCACAGTGTGTGTGTGTGTGTATGTGTGTGTGTATATGTACGTAGCTTCTGATGAATTATTTATCGACGTTTCTTTGCTTCCTTGGTCGCAAATTGATTGATTAAGCGTATGCTGTGGGAATATAGATTCGACAGTATAATCCCCATCGTTTGCATTGATTGATGAACGGATTCGTACATTACTTCTTGTGCGACATACCAAATTTTCGCCTATACTTTATAAATCACGCAGCTCCACTAAAACATTTATATAATCTACGCTTTCATCTGAATTCTAAAACTGCGGCATGCAATATATATATATATATACACATATACACGTAGATCCACTTATGAACCGTAAAGAGAATATAACGGTTATTCGCTGGAATTGCATCAAGCAGCAACGAGGTAACGTCTAAATTACATGAGGCGCGAATTCGAAGGTACTTCATTAACGAACATCACGAGAGCGCGTACCTTAATAAACGCGAAATTCGCGAGCGAAGACGCATTAATTTTGCATTTCGTTTCGTCGTCGTTCCCCTCTCTCTCTTTCTCTCTCTCCTTTTCTCTCTTCCACCGCATAAGTAGTAAGCTCAACGTCAATGCCGACGAACTCGATTTCTCCCACTCTCACTCTCTCTCTCTCTCTCTCTCTCTCTCTCGTTCACAATTACCATTTGCAATTCCACCTCCTCTTCGCGCGCCGTTTCCTCCGCATATTCGCCCCCTGCCGTATATTATTTACTCTGACTTATGGTATTACACAGAGAGGGAGAGAGAGAGAGAGAGAGAGAGAGAGGCAAAGACGTACGCTCGACTAGCGCGACGCCTCGCCTCCGGCGTTGACTAAAGAGATTGACGGAAAGTCAGCAAGAGAGAGAAACGGGAAGACGGGTATATGCATGAGAGAGAGAGAGAGAGAGCGAGAGAGAGACGAAAGGCAACGCGGTATATGAAAAAGACCGAGAGAGGGTACGTCTCTGATATTCTACATTAAATTACCTTCCTTTAGATGCGAATCGAGAGCGAAATGTAAGTTGCTTTTTGTGATAGTTTGCGTAGGAAATTGAAATTTTAATGAAATTGGTATAATTATGAGAGATGCGTAATTTATTATCATTGATTATGAACGAATATATGTAATATATGATTCTCGTTAAAAGCTATTTAGTTGAACGTATTTGCGAATTAAATATGTTACATTTGATGTAAATATCAATATTTAAAGTTAATTTGACGTTTTCCATGTTATATTAGCATAAATTTTAATGAATAAAAAAATATCTGTAAAAATGGACTGTTTAAAATTACCATTTCCTTATAGATTATACTATAAAATAAGATTAAAGAAAAACTTAACTAGCAGAATCTGAAGAAGATTAAATATATTTCAGCAAAGTCATAAGCTAAAACCACTCGTCTTACCGTACTCATCTATTTCTACTGCCGCTCATTTAATCCGAATCAAAGTAGTATTTAAAAATGTTCTCTTCATTAGGAGCTACAAACATTAATTAAAATACAGAATTTTTTTACATTCACAAGTAGTAAACTATTCCCATATATTATAAGCTTCAACATTTCAAGTACAGTATAGAACTCATAATAAGATATCCCAATAATTTGAAAATTCAAAATACCAGAGATATCCTTAACAGTTCTCTCGTACAAATAAAATTACCAAATACTTTCCACTCGAGAAAGCGATTTATTTACCCGCACATTTCTCGTGCTTATACGAAGACTAAGGCGCATGAAATCATACGACATACGAACGTACGAGTAGGTTAGGTGAGCCAACAATAGCAGCATGTCTCTGTATGTGTGTGTATGTGTGCGCGCATGGGTGCAAGAGACCGAAGGAAGTCGTCTCTATTGATCGAATGCGCAGATGGGTTTTGCTTGAGTAACTCGCTACGATCATAAAGTTCGATATGTAGCTCGTACTAGTACGAGTACCGTGTATCTCTCCTTCTTGCGGAAAGGTCTATAAATAGGATTTTGGCGATATGCGTGAGCGATAAATCATATATGCGTTGAAGGTCAGTAAAATGTATCTTGTTAATTGGTTATTGGATTCGATAGTAATAATAGTAATGTTAAATGGCTATATAGTTTTAATATCTGTCGTTTGTGTTATAAATTGTAATAACAATATACAATTTTTTAATTAACGTAAAGTTTAATCTAAAGAACAACAATAAATACGTGAAACTACAAAACTTTTTTTCAACCCACATCCGATTTACAGGTACATCAATACAACCCCAAAAAGGCTCAACTAAAAAAAAAGGCACAAACAGATCCAGTCACCCGTAGACCCGCAAATCCAACCTACAGCTAAACGTATAAGAAACTTACCGAAGGAGATTACAAAGGGTCCGAAAGTCCTTCTCTGACACCAGACACACACACACACGTGTGCCTTTCGACTTTCCCGTGAATTCGTACCGGCAAGTGTAGAATTAGTTTGTCCGTTCACCATCACACCACGTATACGTATGTGTGTCATGATTTTACGCTGCAAAGGAAACCGGAAGGTCCTTCCACATGCTCGTATTGTTGTTAGGCGTTTGTTCGCGTGCAGCCTCACTTTCTAACTTGGTTATTTGCAACTGCACCGAGAGAGCGAACCGCTAATTCGCCGGACGGGAATTATACGACGACGGTAGTATATAGTAGCGATCGAGCGACCGAAACATCGTGGGGTTGAAGCAAAACTTGTAGCAGAACTGCCTAAGCGTATAGTCTTTAGAGGTAGCCAATGTGCACAGGTTTTCGTAGCATTCCAGGTCGCCGGGGATGAAAGTATTTACGCTGTGTTTCAGTTTATACAGGATATCGCCGGTGTTGTAAATTATAACTAATTGGTAATGGAATTAATTACCGATGGTAAGTTCTTCGTTAACGTATTGTTTTGAGGAAATGATGAGAAAAAATTGCATTTGGTAGTTAATTTGGCATTGGTTTTGTAGGCTTATAGCGTAACATTAGAAATGTTTTTGCGCGTATATTTAAGCGAGTTTTATCCCTCCCCAGATTTAATTATTCTCTTTGTAAACTTTATACTACGTCAAAGGACATTAAATGGGCGGTGGGGAAAAGTCTCTTTCTCTTGCCGCGGAAAGAGTCGGGGAACCGAAGCGAATCGTGATTTGATTTACCCTTGCGCGTTCGGGCTTAAATTCAATTGCGCCGCTCTTTTTTTTCATCCCACAAGCGTTTCTCTTCTCTTCTCTCTCTCTTTCTCTCTCTCTCTGGTTGGTATTCGATCAAAGTATCGATTGCCCGTCTCACCCGCGTATGTAGAATAAATATACTTGATCCGAATTTAATTACCTTAACAAGCGTACCGTGTTGTTTTGTTCTACTTCTTCTGTTGTGCTTTCAAACTAAAATAACAGAAGGTTTATTATATACTTGTAAAATGAACCCGCATTAGTATCATTTATTGCATTTTGCCTCGGTTCTATTGTAAAATTCTTCTTTTGATTCTTTTATCATCATTTGTGGTAGCAGCTAATTTATTCATACCAATCCTAGGATGAACAACAAAATTACCAGGAGTAACAAAAAATTTCGTACGAGCAAAGTACGTATGATGGGTATCTAAAAATAGTCTGACGTCTAGAGCAGATAGCAATAGAATCGAATTTCAGAATTATTTTATAAAAACATGCGAGTTTCCCTTTCAATCTCCTATAAAATGCGATATCTAAAACCACTGTTAATTTAATTGCATATAGTTACCCATTTGACCGTTAAAAGTTTACCAATGTACACTATAAATAAAAGAACATAAAACCTCGACTTCATACTTGACACCCCTAAACTTTATTGTCAATTATTTACGTAATACATTTTGTACCTATTTAGATTATACTGTAGATTGAAACTCACACGCTAACATACTTCATCAGACCATAATCAATCAAAATTTTAATCAGAATTTTGCATTAAAGTTTATTTTAAAGTTTGAAATAAGGGCGTTGCAACCGCCCAGTGCGCCCCACTTATTACGCGTAACAACTACCTACCCGCATTTTACATTGCAGCTCCGTTACGTGTAATGTACGCCAAGAGCTATTTAGCAGAAATTCTCTCGTATATTATTATCAAAAATGATACTTGACAGACAATCATATATAATTATATACACGTAAATCTGATCAATAAGAGCGATTACTTCAACGCACACAACGAGTATACTTTCTTTTATACTCTTTTTACTGGTTTTGATTACACCTGAAAACTACAGAATTTAGTATCTGCTAGCATAAATAATTCAATTCATTTTACATCTAATTATCAATATCCCAGGTATAAAAAAAAACTTATAATGATAAAAACCATAAAAATATCACTTAAACCACGAAATTAATTGTACGAACCACCATCCACAAAAAACATCAGTCGCAGTAGCAGTAAAAGTCGGAAAAACGTGCGACAGCTCCAAATGCATTATCCTTCATCTAGAGACTACAAGAAAAGCTGCCCTAGCCCGAGCAGCTGCTCTCAGACTTTGCTGATCCGCCTTGACGACGACTAGACAAGCGCAGGCGACAGTAACGTCGCTATACACACATACGACAAGAGTCTCCTCCAGAAAATCCTTCGCTATACTGTCTATCTCACGTGGTCACATACGTGGGCTCTTACACTGGACGTTGTTTTGTTACTCGCGGGCAAAATTCCACTCTCATTTTTCGTCTCTCGATTACCCGCTGCTGCT
>JAYJLV010054685.1:0-47971 GCA_036873485.1 Torymus texanus
ATTCCCATGTGGGAAATCCATCTGGATCTGAGTAGATTTCCAGCTAGTAAATCCACTGGAATCCACTCAGAATCCACCTGATCCACTCCGATCCAGCTGGATTCCCCACATATGAATCCAGCTGGATTTCCTAGCTGGATATTTTTGACTGGGACTATAAGTTTTCTATTATTAAAGTTACAAAAATTAATCATTTTAGTTTTATAAGAAAATATAAATTTTCGTTGAAACGACAAATATAATTTTTTAGAAATTGTTATTATTTTTAATTAATTTACAAATTATTAAAATGTGTTTGATACCTTGCAAAAAGACCTTAAATAAATATGCACACTGTTAAAGCCTTTAAAATTCTTTTCACTCTCATCACTATTCCAAACAACCACCTCATTATCTTAAACTAGTACATCACAAACTTTCTCAAAATCAGTCAAATGAGAACACAAGAGCGATCAGTCAGTCGCTTCTTTCTTTCTCGGTCTTTCTCTCTAGTGCGCGTTCGTACAAATTAAGATGCCTGGCACATTGTCCCCTCAACTGCAGCAGAGTTTTTCAATTCATCCGTAACGGCGATTCTCTCCTTTTCTCCCTCAGTAATGTGTACGGTAACCAGGCTCGGTGTTATTAATGGTGCGCGTCCAAGCGAATCGCTCGCTTGACCTTTTTCCATGCCCAAGTCGTGTGGCTGTATGAACGCAAATTTTACACGACGAGAAAATAATGATATGTACATATCAGTCTAGAAATTGATTTCGAAATCGAAAAGAAGAGCGCACGGGAGCAGCACGATGTAGGTATACAGTTCGCCGTACTCGGACTTTCGCCCGCGGCGAGAAGTGGGTTAAGCGTCTAAAACGGTAGCGCACGTGCGCGCGCACATCACCACTACAACCCGAGGCACAAGAGAAAAATGCAATTATCGTGCTTAGGCAGGTAGAAAGGAGGAGAAATTTGCAAATTGCGCTTGCTGCGAGAAACGTCGACTTGGATATTTTTGTTATAAAGCCGTGGTGTGTATTACGTCATTCAGGGTGCGAACAGCTATTCCAAATGTACACCGATTGGATGTAATTGATAGTGAAGTAGTAGAAGTCAATCTTAAAAAAAAATCATTTTTCAGAAGAAGAAGAAGTTCATTCAACAAGTGTGAAAAATATATAAAAAACAAAAATAATTAAGAACGGTTTTATTATATATAATAAGCTCCAAATTAAATTAATGAGCGTTTTAGTTTACGTTAAGCATGTCTTTGCTTTTTATGCGGTTAATTAGAATTTAAATTACCCAGTAAAAAGTAGCACTCAGTGCGTTTACACATAACAGTATTTTGCACTAATTAAATTACTTAATGATCCGCAATAATATTTTATTCTCACGATAATTATCACTTATTAGAGTCAAATTAAATCAGTTCATCAGTTTATTTTATGCATCGATGCTTCAGGTTATAAACAATACTGAAATAGGAATTGTAAATACTAAATGTTATTAGTAATAAATACATATTACTGTGATTCAAAATTTTCTATTGGTTGTTTGTAAATGAATGTTATTATTTATACTGTTTACATACATCAGTAGAAATCATCTATCAAATTATAATATACTTTGCACAACCTTAAGCGACATATTAACACAATAAAACCGTTAATATATTAGCTATTGCTACATGATAATTGTAGTCATTAAACTCCTTTTTCAACCATTTTCTCGTTAATGTTATATTAAAATTAATGATTTACATAAATATAATAAAACATATAATATAATGTAATATAATATAATACATTATTATTTGCATATATTTAAAGTTACTTAAATTTTTCTTATTTTATATATTTCATTGACTTTTTTCTTAACACACCCGTTTTGTCCGGATCTTCCCTACTATATTTTTTAAATGATTTCAAGGAATACATTAACTTCGTCCACTAAATCAAGAAAAGTTACAGTTCTGAAAAGACATTTCTTTTATTATATGGAAATTTTATGCTATGAAAATTTTAATTATGACATTTATCGCTCGTTACTCTAATAAGAACCGATTAAAAGTACAGTCTAATTAAAAGTGATGAAAATAGATTTCATTCAGTCAAAAGAAATCACTCGTTACTATTCACATACTAAACAAAACCCGCACATTATGCAACAAATGCATCCCATTATTACCTTATCCAATACATTGCAATTCAACCATTGCTAATATTGTTGGTATTAGTCAAGAAATAAACCGATAGGCTTCTTCTTACTATATTCTTACATATATGGGTGAAATCAAAGGTTCAAAAAATAGATTTTCTTGAAACTTTGTGAAAACGTTTAATTTGATGTACTGGATGTTGATGAATTTTTTCAGATTTTTTAATCTTTATGTTTTTGAGCTATGCCATGTCAAAGTTGACAATTTTAGCATTTTCTGCATTTTTTTGCCGATTTTGATTAATTTATTTTCTTCAGGGAAGCATTTTTCACGGTAAACATAAGATACTTCTATTGTAAAATTTCCTCAATTTATCAATAAAAATATTTTCAAAGCTGTATGTGTACACTGTCACTTACATACCTCCAAATGAAACATTCAAATTCAGAAAGAAAAAAACCGATCCGAGGTATTTCTACCGAACTTTCTATCGTACAAAGTATCTGTATAAATCCCAGAATGGGACGCGATCACTTTTTAACCAAAAAAAAATTGATTTAGTTTTGGATTTTTAAAAAAATGTCTTATACAGGTATGAAAAAAATATACTTAAATACTATGAAAAATTACGGGAAAAAAAGTCTATGTAACATATGTCGAAATTTGACTTCCTTCTGAGCTAAAAATCAATGAAAATGCTGAATTTGAAGATAAAATAATTATTAATTTTTTGCATGTTCATAAATTTTTAGCTCGAAAAGGAAGCAAAATTTCGACAAATGTTACATAGACTTTTTTCTGATAATATTTCGTAGAATTTAATTATAATTTTTTCAAACCTGTATAAGAATTTTTAACAAAATCAAAAACTAAATCCATTTTTTTAGGTTAAAAAATGATCGCGGCCTATTTTGGAATTTATACAGATACTTTGTACAATAAGAAGGTATCTTCATGAATTTTTCGGTAGATATACCTCGGATCGGTTTTATTCTTTCTGAATTTTAATGTTTCATTTGTAGGTATGTAAATGACAGTGTACACACACAGCTTTGAAAATATTTTATTGAAAAACTGAGAAAATTTTACAACAAAAAGTATTTTGTTTTATCGCGAAAAATGCTTCCCTGAGGAGTTATAAATTAATCAAAATTGGCAAAAAATGCAGAAAATGATAAAATTGTCAACTTTGACATGGCACAGCTCAAAAACATGAAAATTAAAAATCTGAAAAAATTCATCAACACCCGGTACATCAAATTAAACGTTTTCACAATGTTTCAAGAAAATCTATTTTTTGAACCCTTGATGCAAAACTTTTTTACAACGATAAAAATAGTACTATGCACTAGTATTATACACTGGAATTTGGAAGGAATATTAATCGTTACAAGGAATTATATGCAAGCCATTGCGTGTTTAAAAAAAGCAACACATGATGCTTTCTTCTTTTAGCTTTATCAAGAAAAACCATAGAAATTCGAGAATTTTTTGTGGAAAAAAGATAAAGTACTACTATAATTTTTAGTGCTCTCAATATTCATGATAGTTACTTACTTTTTTAATTATAGAGTATCTTTATCTTGTAAACGTAACTTTTATAAATAAGAAAAATAGTAAATAACAAATTAAAAAGGGTGTTGAAAAAATGTAGTGTAAGAACAATGGATTTTCTACTTTCATCTACTTGTAAAGAACTTTAACAGAGTCGTATTCAACGACCATGAAGCACTAAAACTAAAGTTAAATAATTACAAAACAATAGCATTCTGTTTTCTTACCGATATTTTATAAAATGAATATTCAAATGACTTTAGAAAGTTAAAGCTGCAAAATGTACGAAAATAATTTTTTTTACATATATATAAATAAACATTGATGAATGCGTCTTTTTTCAAAAAAAGCAATATTATTTTCGTCTTTTATACATTATATTTTTTCCATTAGGATTTCATTTTTTTTCAAAAACGTTTAAGTGAGCATATATATTTAAGACTAATAGTATGATTTATATTTCAATTAGATATGAATAAATTTATTTCAGTATTTTTCCATTATGCATAATACTGCTAAATTAGTCGTTCATACAGAACAAATACCTATTAGCTTTCATATTTTTGAACTAACATTACAAATTTTTAATACAGTATTTGTAATGTTCTTCGTCACTATTTCTACCCGCAAATTTTTTTAGATTGTCTTAAAATTGCCGTTGTCATGACAATAAATTATCTAACTTCATTAGGAAGAGAAATTTAATAAGAGATTCTTGTGCTTATTGTGAGAATGTATGTGACTGTGAAATTAAATGTCATTAATTTTTAGTATTTTTAGCACGAAAACTAAATAAATACTATTATTATTTAAAACATAACTTTTATGTGTTAAACATGATACAAGAATATTAATTGTTGGAATAAAAAAATATAATGCATGAATAAAATAAGTTTCAGAAAGTAATATGCCAACCAATGGAAAAAGGTTTTTGATCTCCAAGGTTTATACACTTACTCATTATATTATTTATTTGATTCAGATATACCATATTAGCCGAATCGTGCCTATTCCGTTATGTTTAAATCAAAAAGCATTATTACCAGAAAATAAAAGTACAATAATAGATTCGTAGAATTAATTAATTTGTTTAAATGGAAAATAGAAAGTTTAAAGTCTGAAAAGATTGCCTTTGGAGCGCTCCCGCGCTCCTTGATCTTTAGAATTAATTTTATTATTTCTTATCTTAAAATTTATGTCTGTATGTTTTTACACACTTAAATCTTATTCGTATATGCATATTCAATCCTTAAGCACTTAAAGGAATACTGTAATAAATAAAGTATTAGTAAAATAAGTCTACAAAATGTTAATGGTATATCTATACACGGTAAAACATTTTTATAATATCAAAATCATTTAAAATAAAAACATCAAAACATCCGCAGACAGAAGGAAAGAAGGAAACTCTCAACAAAACGATAACTCCAGCAACTTTATTGCCGAAGTAAACAACGACGTCACAGAGTAATAGATCACTCTCGGAGTTTCGGTGTATAAATGTCATCCAAATTCGCGGAATACTGAAAATAAAGATTATATAGCCTACAGCGATTTCATTGAGAATTACCGTACGAGAAGCGCAGATGCGCGTTTAGAGGATAGCTAGGTAGATGCGATATGAACAATCGTGAGAAAGCCTGTCTGCGCGAAGTAAAATTAGACCGTAAGTAAGTGTTTCAGAATTAATAATGGATAACTCAATTAACTATAGCGGTTTCGAGATCAATGACTTTAGTGAGCACATTGTCAGTCTTTAAGGGCGAATTTATGGAAGTGTCACATTATATAAAGCGAATTATTGTGCGCGAATGAGCTGGTTGAAGGTAATAAATTGTGATGAAGATGGAATGCTGTTTAATGGATTACCAAGAAAAATGATGTATGTGTACTGTTAAAGCTAAACATATAAAAAAATTTAGAAGAAGAATTGACGAAATAATCTACACCCAGACACATTCTTAATAAAAATACACTTTCATTAACAAGTTATCAATGCAAGGATGATTCAGAAATGAATAATTTATCAATTTTCAAACCCATCATAATAATATAGTATGTTCCCAAGTTTTAAATAACTCGAATGATTTAAGTGACAGTAACAACAGTATTGAAATGTCTTTAAAATAATATTTCACATGTTACACTTTGAATGCCTTTATCAAGAGATTCATTACGCACTGGTGTTATTAGAGCAATTGTGGCCGGTTATTTTCAAAGAGTGGCTGCTACTTTTCTTCTTTTTCTTTTACTCGCACTCATGCGATAGGTCACCATTTATTTACATTTATTTAGTCAATTTTTTAAAATAAATCTTAATTAATTTATGTTTCCATGTAAAAATATGCATATTCACATAAAATCTACACAAAATGCTCTGAACAACTTAAGAAAAAGCAGATTGCGCTCAGATATTGTCCCTTTTTACAGTCAGAAAATCTCAAACGAGAAACGTGATTTGTACTGTACCAATTGTTCTTTAATTATGTCTTATGCAACGGTGCAAACTCTCCATCTTTGAATTTTAATGACTTATTGTGCAAGTGGGTTGTGCAAAAGACTCTCAAAAATATTTCATTAACATCGACGCGCAAATTTTTCAATTTACGATGACATTTTAGACATTAATATTAATACCGTGCATACTTTTAAATCAAATAAAGGTATTTGTTTTGAATTCATATAAACACATCAATAAATCATGTATGTAATGAAACAGTCAAACAAAAGAACTTTGTAGAAAAAGGTTTTTAAATGAGTTGAAGTAAGAATAGTAAGAAATAGATATAAAAAAATTTTAAAAAAATAATTATACTTCTCTTCTTTTGTATTCATAAACTGAGATTTATATTCAATAAAAGATTTATTAAAATTATGAGAATGGTTTAACAGCCGTAATTGATTACTAATGAAAGTAGGCTATTAGCAACTTTTCATAAATTCTTTGCAAAAATAAAGATGAAGGAAGAGATTATATGTATCTCTTACATCATCATCAGCAGCAATTACTACTAATTTAATATTGTCAAAATGATTCTTGATCTGCACTGACACGTAAAGCATTGGTTTAGAGAAGATGAATCTCTATATATAGAACTAGATATTAATTACTTGAAAAGTGAAAGTATAGAATTTTTCATTAGTGGTGCATAACATTTATATTTAAGTCGAAATCGAAGTAATCTTCTTCATCATGTGAGAAGTGATGTAATAAATAATTAATTGGTCACTGTAACTTTAAAATATAATGACAGATTACAATTAATTTTGATTAATAGTTTAATTTACTAAATGAAATGGAAAAACAATACACAAATAATATCCGCAGCTAGTTTATATTTTATTACAGCTATAACAAAAGTTTTTTAAGTAATAACTTCAAAGTAATAATTATCTTAAGAAATCTAGTTATATGATAGAAAGTTATAATTTATATTGTTCAATCGAAAGTGTTCATCAGGGCATGGAAAATTCATGTTGTAAAATCCGTAAGTTCATCTTAAAGAAAGTAAGGTTTCACTCCAGTAAAGTTAAAAGAACGCGGAAGTACTTAATTTATTATAGGTTACTATAATAAGTACATGCTACTTAACCAATATCCACGCATCATTCAATCAATTATAACCACGTTTCTTTTGATCGTTTGGAGAATTGAACGGACCATTCTTAACACATATCTTTATTTGTTCTACAAACAAGGCTATACACAATCTCTAATATTCTTATTATATACAGCTATAGACTGATTCTAAAGTGTAAGATAAACTATACAAAATATTTTTATTTATATTATGTTATAAAATAATAATTATTTCATTAAACTTGAACAATCTTTTCCAGATTACTGCTCAATTTACTCTTATATCTTTAAATCATTTTAAAGAAAAGAAAAGCATTCTAATCTTTCTTACTGGCATAGTTATAACTACATGAAGTTCGGAATACCCAGCCCTTTAATAAAATCATTAACAGTTCGATATTGTAATTGTAAAACCTTTCGAAAATACACCTCCGAAAAGCAACCCGAAATTCAGCAAAACTGCGATCCACAACGTTTTCCGGTCGGCTACCCACTTCCTATGTGCACGCGGGCAAGCGGTCGCCATTGTCACTCTCGCGGTCGCCCTCCCTAATTGCGCTAGCCACTCTAATCTCATTAACGGCGCCCGTGCGCGCGCAGTTACGCTTTTTAACATTCCGCGCCGCAGCATCGTATAATTTGAAATCAGAAGGGGGAGAGTGCAGAGCGAGCGCGCACACTTTCTTTTTTCAGAGAAATGGCCGGAACGTTCGCCAGAGACCACGAGGATAGTGGATAGAGCCGATTTCTTCGTTGCCACCGCATAGAAATTCCCGCTCGTCCTCATTCGCGAGCGCGCGCGCGCGAAAATGCGAGCGTAGCGAGTCGAGACACTTTCCAAAATATCTTAGCGGTGGGTAATTGGAGCAACTCAACTGGTTTGTTTTGGAACTTTATGCCAAATGATACGACGGGGGTGTTTATTGACAAAATAATATACTTATCCATAGCTTAAAAGAAATAAAAATATATTTTTATTTTTAACGAATACTATCAACGTTGAGGTCTTAATCATTTACGTATACTTTATATAATCATTTGGAAATTAAAAATTATATGAATGGGTATATCTTCAGTGCAAAATCATTATTTCTTTATGATTACTGGGTATTAACTTCCACGTTCATAACATTAATGTTATCATATTTGAATATAATCGTTTGTACCGCAAATTCTTTTTATTAAAAGATATTGAATTACATACCCCATGTATAATTTAAGTACGTACTTATTAGAAAGAAAATTTCATAAACTTTAATTTTTTGTACGACCATGTAATATTTCTTTTATATAAAATTATCTATGCATAAAAAATCTTTCACTGATATCACTTTTTTAATTTAATATTTATTTACATCATCATATTATTAATTGAATTATTTGGAGTAAAGTAAAATTTATTTTTATTATTATCAAAGTATTAATAATTTCCCATCATAAACTCCACACGTTCTGAAATAAGAAAGTATTGCATAATACAGAATTCATTTTATATGAGCTTTAAAATTCTTATATGTTTTTATCGATTATTAAAGCAATAAAACGAACCCATACTCTCAGTTTGGAAAATTATACTACAATAAACTTGAAATTACCCTTACGATTGCTTTCATTGCGATTGTAGAGTAATAAACTAAAAAGTGACCTACGTTATAATATGGTCACATAAAAAATATTCACTAAAATAAAAAATATTGAAAATACTTGATATTCTTACTGAGAATTCGTCGTTTACGTAGAAAAAAGATCGACCAGGAGATCTATATTTGCTAGTTAATTTTGAAATTTTTATCAGAATTGTATTACTTTATACAGTCACTACTAAAATAGCTATACGACATTTATACTGCAAGAACAAGCTACTTATTTAATGCACTTCTACGTAAACGTAAAAATCATCGTAAAAATGAAAGCTACATTTGAAATGCAAACAATAGGTAATGTAAAAAGTATCGAGATTTTATAGTTTGACTTTTATTTTAAGAACGCATCTGACGTAAATGTAGACCACAAAAGTTGTACATAAGTTATATGTTTTTTTATTATAAAAATATGTGTTTTTTAATGAATTTGGTCATTTACAAGATTTCGATTCTCTATATATAATTATTTTAGTATAAATTTGCTGCTAATATTTATTGCTCTACCAAACTATACTTCATATACGACAATTGTAATATAGTAACCTCTCACATACCTAGTTTTACTATCTAATACGTTAAATTCCTTTATACTTACCTATTATTACGTCAAACTTTCCCTTGAATAAAAAACAATACGCTATTTTTAATTTAAAACTATTAGGTAATTCAAAACTTCACATTGCAGTTAATCAATGTGCTATTGATTTATAATTGATTTTAGTATGAAATAAAAAAATTATGTCTATTTCAAATACCATGTGAATCGAAGAAAAAGTAATTCACCACTAACAAGTTTTTCTCCGGTTGCAGTCAAAGCTCAGAAATACAAATAGATTAATCTAAAAAAGAAAAGCTAACTAACGGCTTACAAACATACATTCTCACAAGATGCACACCAAGTTGGCATCCGCCAGTCAAGACGTATTGCCGCTAATTCATCAATGATTGGTGTCAACTGGCTCTCGCGAGGCAGACACAATCTGCACACATGTATGCACGCACACTCGTCAACCAAAGTACTTACAAGGTTCGCGCAGCTTTTCCTTGGCCATCATGAGGCGGTTGGCGGTAGTTGAGGCAAGACCTCCATTGCTGCTCTTCACCTTTGTGGCCGAGTTGTTGGTGATGCTCGGCGGCGATATTATCGAGATGCCGCCACTCTGCTCCATTTTCGTCCTATCGGGTTACATACAGAAAGTAACAATTACAACCACGATTTGTTTTCGTTAATCGGCCGATCGAATACCGTGATTATTGAGAAGGTCAACGTTCAATAAATGGACGAATTTAAGTATTCTCTTTTGAACTCGTAAACTTTAAAAACAAATTAGAAAGATCCTAAATATATCATACATGATTTTATTAAATTATACGTATGTATAAAAAAAATAAGATCTTATGTTTTATAGTTCTGATATTTATTCCTTAACACTTTTAAATTTTGATTTTCATATCTACATATCTGCATTGCTAGAAATCAGAAAGTATTCTTTTATAAAATGTACATTTAAAAATTGGTCAAATAAGTTACAATAAAATACTTGACTTTGTACGTTGACATATATTTAGATTAAGATCTTTGATTTATCTTGATCAACTTGTTAAATATTTTATTAAATTATCTAGAAATGTCAGATTCTCATAACAATTGACTACACAGAGATTACTGTAATACATATTGATAAAATTATTTTGATTTATTTGGGACCACGTGAATCGAAGAAATTCATTTAAGATAAGAAGGAAATCTTCTGAATAAAAAATTATCAGATGTTTTTAAAATTCGTCCTATAAACTAGAGTCAAATGGTATTTGTCAGTCAAGGTTGTTTTACTTAAAACAAATGACAATATTTCAATATTTTGTCAATAATGACGTATTGATATTACGTGAAAAAGATAGACAGTGCTAGTATATAAAATAAAATTGATTCTTGTTATGATTTCAAATTACTATGAGATACTAAATTTCAGTCTTCTCAATCCACTCTATTAAATAAAATTACTTGTGTTTTAAAAGGAAAATCTAACCGTTTAGCTTGACAGATTCTATGTACTTAGTATGAAGTTGAATATAAGCCAATTTTAGTTTGGCATATGCAGTTTGAGCAGTATAACTATATCACTGTATTCAATAAAACTTATGTAAACGTATAATAAATTTGATTTTAAAATTTTAAGTATTACTGCCAGTAGCCACAAAAATCAAAGCTTTTTACGGCTTTGATGTAATGACACTTTTATCTTATCTTTCTTTCTATGACGTATTTATTTATAGTGTTTGCATACCTGAAATAATTTTGGGAGTACGATCATTCAATTAAGTTTAGAGGAAGATGTTAAAACAGAAGCTGGTTTTAATTGATATGCAAACAAAAAAATCTTTATTATATTATGAATATTTATACAAATTTTTTTTTATGTAAAATGATATTGAATAACATATATTGAGGTGTAGTTACAAAAATACCGTTACGAAACTATTTTAGAAAACTATTACTAAAAGTTTTGTTATTAAAACTGCGTGTCAACAAAGCTCATTTTCTTTCGCGAGATAAATTTTTTATTTTAACTAAAATATTGTCAAACATTGAATATTATAACGTATATTTTACATGCTTTGGCTATAATCATTGCTTTACAGAGCAATGCATCATCGTAAAGTAAATGCTTACGGCGATAACGGAAATAAACGTCAAGATGCGAGTCGTTACAATATTTAACAAGGAAAGCTGCAGGCGCTTGATTAGAGATTTATGACAACACAGTGGCGGAATTATTTATTACGATGGCAATTAATTATGCTGCTCCTCCGCCGGCTTTTTTTCGCCTCTTTAAACTTGTCTATCCCCACTGTGATTAATACCTCGTAAATTTTCACAAAGCCTTCGACCTTTTATTCTAGTTTCGCGAGCGAAGCGTCACCTCCGCTCTTCTTATCATGTATTTAAGAGCTAAAATTTCGATCGTATCACTTCAATATATCGACGGTAAACTCTCGAGAGGCCACGAGTCAACTGATCGCATTCATCGGCATTCAACAAACCTCGTTTGTCAATAATACAGATTACTCTTGAATAGCACTCGAAGTGTTCAGTCCCTTCAACAATCACGTGGCGGATCCTCACTTAAACCTCAAAAACTCGCCAAAAATAACTGAACGAATTGTCTGGTGTATGTACTTGTCAGTCACCAGAACGAAATGAAAGAGACAATTTGTGGTGTCTGTGTATATGTGTGTGTATCTGTGTGCGAGCACTTTTGATGATCGCGACGGTCGAGAGACTGGATCGGCCCGTGACGCGCTCACCTCTATAAGTATACGCGTGTCTACAGCGAGCGCGAGGGGGAACCGAGCCCTCCTCTCCTCACGGCAGTAGCGCTCGCCAGCTTTTCAGCAGGCGGCATAGCGCGCCGAGCATTCGAATGCTTTTGGCGCGCAGAGCCGCGTGACGCGCGACGCTCGCCGCGCTCCGGGCGATGAAGAAGATCTTGCATCGCTATGTCTACGTGTGTAGGTATCAGCCAGCTGCAATCTGTCGTCGTCGTCATGCCGACTCTGCGACTTTCCGCGTATTTGTAAATACGCGAAATTGTCGCGAATCTTGCAAGGCAATGTCGAGGTTTATATAACGGCTGCGTGCTGCTTCCGCTGTGAGCTATTGTGAAGATTTTCGGATAGGTGCTTTGGATGTTTAAGTAAATGGAGAGCGTCACATTCGTTTTAGCGATTTCCTTAAAAAGTGGCAGTTGCGCTGAACCATGATTATAAAAATGATAAAAGTCAATTCCATGGTTTCTCATCTGTGTAGCATTTTAATTCTATGACAATATCAATCAAATAAGTAAAACTCTTGTAGCCTTACGCGCTGGATTAGATGGATTTCTTTTTAACTAGATTTTGGTAAAATCATCACGTACATTCCTGGTAGTAGACTTTTTTCTTTTTCAATTAGCTGGTAATAAAAGTCGTTGGGTGTTTTCCAAATTCTTGATTAAGGTTCTAAGGAAAACGTTTTCCTTTACAGAAAGGCAATAGACAACAAAAACGTATAATGACGATTTATATGGTTAAGGTTAAAAATTTCAATTTAAATAAAAATTTTATTTATACTCTGACATGTGCAATAAAATGAAGGAATGTAGATTTCTGAAAAATAATTAAAAATAAAAAAGTTATTTTATTGAAACTTGAAGAAATATTTTTATTTAGAAAAAAACAATAACAAATAATTAAGTATAATATTTCCATACATGTTTTACTAGAAATATCAAAAATACTTTTATTTATAGAAAGGTGAGCTTTACATTTAACTTCAATTCCCCGGGAGAAGTGCCACTTCCTTTAAATACCAATATTTCTCAGAGTTTAATTAGTATTATATTATTTCCTTTCAAAATTGTATTGAAAATTCATAATGACAATGGAAGCAAAACATGACTTGTGTTACTGTTACGTCAGTCACATGTGTCATTACCATCTGCGAAATATTAAATTCAGGATCGCACCAGCTTTCATGAATATTGTTGCACTTCAATTAAACAGATCTGAAATAATCCTTATAACATTTTTACGACTTTTGAACATTGATACTTACATTTGAATGTCACTAGTCAGTATTTCTTTGCTAAATTTTTTTATTAACGGTTTATAATTATCAAAAATATGTGTACGCTTAAGGAAATTCAATTTGATTTTCAAGTGCAGTAGGACTCATGCAGAACCTTATTGCTTATCACACTTTCTGTTTGCTTATATAAACTTTCTATATAGGCATGCCCAAAGTTGACCCTATTGTTACAACCAACTAATCAAGCCACTAAAAAAGACTCACTTGTAAATATACCTATTGCATTTTAATTAATGGTGGAATTATTACAAAGATATTTACCCATAATAAAAACATATTAGCGCACTTATTGATTAGTATAGTATTTATAAGGAAACTTACTATCGACGTTAAAAAGAGCATTACAAACCTTGAAATTTTAAATTGTATTATAGAAAATTTGTGTACCCTTTCTTAATAGAAAATGATATTACGGTGTCGTTTGATTCAAAGCACGATCGTGACTTCCGAGATATTAATTTTTAAGATTCCATCTGTCATCGCGTTTGCCTGTACAAGATTATCACCACATGGTATGTTTATCATATGACGTGACTCGCCTGAAAATGCTACGGGATGGAGCAAATCAATATCTGCATATAAATTGAATAACACCATATATTTTATTATTTGAGTATGATATGTTTTTTTAAGCACGTACAATTTAATTTATTAACTCTACCAAACTAACGTTATTCATACGTTGTCATAATTTTTTTATTTCTTCATGTCTAATATTCTACTATTACTACTTTTAGGATTTGTTACCAATTATTTTAGATATCAGACTACAAAAAACTTGGCAAATTTCATGTAAATATTAAAAAGGCTTAATTTTTTAAAATACTTTTTGTAAATAGAAAAAAAACTATTATAACTGTATCCCCCTCCTTGAATCGAAATCATCATTTTTATAGACACGATGATGACTATCAAATATTAGAAATATTGCAAACAATTCACATAAATTAACTTTCTTACTCATTCTCAATTTCTCGATATTTATATTGATCTAATAAATCTTAAAAGAAAGCTAAGTAAACCGAGTAATTTTTTTTTTAATGAAATTTTTGGTAATTGTATGTCCCCAACTACTCAGAAACGGAACTAGAATAGTAAAGAAAATTGTCGTTTAATGCATTCTTCATGTCTATTAACTACACCAGTAAGAAGGTCGGAAATGCTTTTAAATATAAAGTGTGACATTTGTTTATAACCTTAATTAAATGGCACATCTATTAATTAACAAATAATATACTTATCTTTCAATCGATCTTAAAAATGTAAGAAAATAACCTATTACATACAATTACATCGGTTATCTTGCCTACAATAAGATTTATCCTTTAAATTTATGTATAAAATGTAAAAGATCTGTTACAAGACTACGGCGGTTCTTTTGAAATTCTAATGATTGACTTTTCAAGCAATGTCTAGGGTGACAGGCATACGAGGAACAAGTTTAAGAATTGATTGAACACTTCATGTATTGTTATTCAATATCTAAATAATACATTTTCCGAAAGATTTATGATTTGAAAACATTTCAGAATTCAAGTAGAAAAATAAAAATCTACAATAGCATACTATAATTTATTTTTAACTAAACTTATAGTAATTAATTTATTCCATACTTCAACGAAAATAGATGTTTTCTTTAGAAATAAAAGTACAAAAAAGCAAATAAAATGCTTTGAAATTTATGTTTTGCCATAAAAAAATAAGTATTAACGTAACTTCCGATATCTTATATACAGAATGTTTCACTTTCAATAGTTTACTATGTATACAACTTTTTTCCCATATCTTCATGTAAAAACAAATTAAATACAAATAAAGTACATTTTATAGTAGCTCAAAATATGTACGCATAGAGAGAAAAATATATAAATATAAATCTCTCATCTATATTACGACTTGGCGCAAAAAATGTTAGCCTTCGATAATTTTCATTGCAATATCTTTGACTATTTTCTTTGTTTTAGATAAATATATATTAAGACTAATTCCCTTATTTTTCTACTTTTATCCTTATTTAATATGATGTTATATTTTAATATGTATAAAAAATGAAGGTAAGCAGACAATGAAATACATTTAAAAACATAAAAATTCATATATAAATAATTGTGTTTACCCGAAGTGCAGGAATATTATTTATATATAACATTTGTATTTTGAAAATAAGTAATCTTACAATATTTTTTCGGGCGCTCATAAGAACTAATTAGTATACTTTTACATTTGAAGTGAGGTAAATTGATGGAAATATTTCATTCGCAGAATTAATGAAAATAAGATGACAAAAGCGAGTCTCATCGAACTCTTTATCAGATACAGTATTCCAGTAGCAATAAAGAAACCTACCAAGCGACCTAATAACTGTTCTTTCTTTGTCGTAAAACAAGTCAACGTACATTTATGAGTAATTAGAAAAGATTAGAATTATTCACAATTCTTAAGAAAGCGTAGCTATCTGGTTCAAAATCTTTTATGTCGCTGAATGTATTATAACGTATTAATATTACAATAAAAAAGCTATACAAAAATATCCTATAAATCTATTTAACATTTCATCTATATTTCCGTTTTAATTAACGTAATCACCTATTTTTAAGAGAGGCATAATTTTCCTGCTACATAATTGATCTGATTAGTATGCCAACTTACATATATATACACATTACAGAAATATTTATAATTTGAAAAGATTATATTCATAATCATAATTATAAATATATCATAATTTGTGATAAAGTTTAGTGCAAGAGAAATGATATATCTTATGAAAATGTATAGTTTTCATTTTAGTAAAAGATTTATGATGAAGCTGAAAAAATATTTTTGTCAACTATAAACGAAACCGACTCACTCATGAATCACTTTCTCGTCAGCTCGACTACTATAAAATTACCAAGTAGAAAAAACCAACAGTTTGGAAAATACGCGCTCACGCGTGTGCTAAGGATTGTTGATTCGCACCGGCAAAGTAGAACGAGATTCCAGGCTCCCGCACGATCGGGGTCAGCTCGTCTCCGCCGCAGCCGAACTAGTTGCTGCGCTCGTCCAAAAAAAGAAAAGGTTCGCGCGCTCGAGTCGTCGACCCCGGTGGTACTTATAATTGCTCTCGCACGAATTTCTCCGCGACTTTTGGGCGCATCGCGCAATTTTTAATTAAATCGTTGTACGACGAGGAGAATCGTATAAAGTCGTCGTCGTTGTCCGGGCTATAAGCAGCGACGTCCGTTTCCGCTGTCACGCGGGGGCGCACGGAAAAAAGAAACAGGCGGGACTTTCTCCTGTCCAACGTGCGCATGTTGTGTACGACGAGAAAACATTGTGCCTGGCGTTTATTGTTTTCCTCGAAGGTGCGGAAATTTCGCTGGGAATTTCCGCAGGTGCGAGGCGCAGGTCAGCTCTAAGCCCGTAGAGAGGTGGCAATGCAGTGTAATGGTTATATTGGCGAGAGAAGCACTGTGGCAGTGCTCTAGAAACACCAATTGTTATACTATACGTAAAAATTCGTTTTTGTGTAGAGGGTTGGATTATTTGAATTTTGTAATTGGAACGTATTTTGGAGAAATAAGGTTGAAGGAACATTAAGTATTATAATTAAATATGAAGTGATGCGTTTTAAAATTGTTGTCGATAACTTCTCAATTGCAATTTAATGCTTAGATAAAAATCAATGCAATAATCATTATTATACCAATATCCTTTATTCGTAAAAATATCAAGGAGCGCGTGATCATTCTAGATTATTTACTTCTTGTACTTTATACATAATCAGCAATACTTCTTTTGATATTTAATTGAAATATAAATATTCTCAAACGATTTTTTGTAGATAATCTATTATCTACAAAAGTAGATTATTTGTCTTATTTCACCTTGCTGGAAAATTTTACTGGTGTGTAACATTCTAGTAAAAAAATTAAGTATGTGTTTTGAAAACTGATAGATTTCATTGTACTAAATACGAATTAATCAAAACAGAAGAGATAAGAATAATCACTTAATCCAATTTTGTGTGCTCAGATAAGAAATATTGTAATACAAATATTTGAATGATAAAATATTAGATTCGATTGAGGGTCAATTAAATTAATGCAATAATCAAGTGCTGTAAAGTTATATTGGTGGATGGGGGTTTCAATCTTTTAATAAACAGTTTTATAATCTTGATAATTGATACGTAAAAGTTGTTATCATCAAATTATTTTTATCACTGAATTAAATTTTACAATCTGGTACGTAGAATAATATAATGAAAAGTATAAAGAGATTTAATCAAATGCCCAGGTAAATTTTCTAACAACATCAGTAAAATAGAATAACAACTTTTTTATAAATAGTCAATAAATTATACAAGACGTTACGCTACGCACGCGAACTAATTACGTCGACCAGTGGAAAGAGCCTTTGTCACGATGCTTATCTCTGTCCTATTATTCTCATCAATTCGCGGACGACGCGCTTATACAAGTGCTCTTATGGACTAATCCGTGAGACTGAATCTTACATCTCTCGAAATCGTTGTAGACACTCTGATAACATGATTAAAATGTATATCAGTGTCGTACCGATTGTTATCTCACTTAGGTATATCATCTCAATCACGCAGTCTCAAGATCACGCTACAGAAATGAAGCATACCACTGACATAGCAAAAAAAAAAACAACAGCGAAGGTATACAGAGACTGAGATTGATAGAGATTACGAGATTGAGGAGTTTCCTACGTATTTGCAAGTGCGAAAGGCGGATTATTTTCCGAGATACGTAAGTGCGCAAAACGAGCGATATACACTGTGTTTGCTTATCCCGTATGTGGTTGAATGTGATATACGACACTTGGTTGTTTGTGCAAACGAGAAGCTGTTGCCGTTCTTTTTTGAGAGTAATAAAGTTTCATAAGTTTGATAACTATACTGCTCTAGATTAAAACATTTCAAATTAATTTAGCTACCGCTGGTGGTTTAGGGTGATTAAGTGATACATGCAGGTATAAATGTATAATCCTGATGGATAAATCATTGGATTCAACAATAATGATAATTAATGTAGAAGTATAAATAAGAGACAAAGTTATTATTTATTTGTAAGAAAATTAAAAAGAAAATATATTCGTATTAATTAAATCACATTAATAAAAATATGAATTTATATCATAAATATATATGCACAGTATTAAATATAGGAAAGTTTATGAATTAAAATAATATTTTTATGATTTACAGTAATTGCAGAGTGGAACAGTAAATGCGATTCAAATGATAGAGAAATCAATTCATCGTCTAATTTCCTCAGTTTATATTGAGCATCTTGAATCCATTTCTAATTTTAATCCCTTAAGTGACGAATAAATAAATGTTAATGTTAAATAAACCTGGTTCAATCTTTCTGATGTATCATAAATTTTTATTACAAGTTAAATGATGACTTGAAATGGTTTAAGAGATTAATTTATTCTCTATCCACCGTGAGAAACCGAGTTTAAAAGTTCTACATGATTTACATTTTTCGTGCTGCAATAACTATTGACATTGACAAATAAACTTGAAAATGAAGTCTTTGCAAATAGCAATTTTTTCGAACCAAAATAAAGAATAAATGCCGAACAGCCAATTCCTTAAAAACTTGGAACGATTTTGGATTTAATAAAAAATTTTCTCTAAAAGGCACGAGAGCATTCGACGTTGCATGTCTACTGGTATGATCCTATTACGCAACGCAATAACTATATATATACATTACAACCTCTTTTATAAACGTCTGGGTCGAAGACTGCAAGCAAGCAATGCGCATATATAGGAACGTTCGGCCATTTTTACAGCTCCCACCTATCGTTCGAGTTCAAAGCACTTCTTTTACGTTCACATGGTAATTTGCCTATGTAAATCTCAGCGAATCCAATGCATGGAAAACAGACTCACTCTCGTGACTGCGTAATTGCTTTGAAAACGGAGAAAAACCACTCTTAACGAGGATTCCCTTATTTGACTTAAGTTACAGGAAAGCAGCGCGGTGGGTATAACATTTTTTTTCGACTCCAACCCACGTAATCCGCGTTTTATTTGTTTATCCGGCGTTTCTCAGGTCGGCGTACGCGCGCATACAGCCTTATTCATTTTACCAACTACTTTTTTTTCTCCATGCTATGCGCTGAAATTCAGCAAATGCAGGTGTCTTAAGCACTAAGCGGCGCGCGCGTAATTATACACGCGTTGAGAGAGAGAGAGAGAGAGAGTGGGCGCAAAAAAGATATCTTCGGGTCTCCACCTCCCTTCTCCATTCGTCATCGGGATTCCGGCATCGCGCAACCGCCGCGTAACAATAGCACCACAGTCGGCTGGGATAATAACTGCGCGCCGAGAGCGCGAACAAATTGCGACCCGACCGCTTCCTGCTCTCCGCACTCTCGTTCTGTCCTACTGAACGGTAGTCTTGCGTCGTCGTCGGCACGTCGTCGTCGATGTCGCGAGATTGGGAAGTTTCGACATGAGACAAAAGATATACAAGTGCTAGACGCGACTTTAATGGGTTTGTGTATATATATATACACATACACTGATTGGTGCGTTTTCGGCAGCTTGTGGTTTTCGAAGAAGACAGAGATGCCAACACGGCGCTTTCACCGTGCCGTGCGCATGACGTTTGCTACAAGTTTTGGATTTTCCAGGAACATATTTTATACGTACGCAGGACGTTTCTTACAATAATACTAATAATAAAAGAAAAATAAAAGCTAGTTTCATAATAATGGTAGAAAATACTCGAATTATCTCTACGTAACATAGTGACTTTTCAAACTTTAAGTACAAAAAGACCAATGGTAATTTCGAAAAATTATCTTGTTGGAATGATTAGTAATTACGTTAGACAGTATGTGGAAGTTATTTTTTAAATGGCTCCAGGCAAAACTTACTATGAGTTTGTTAAAAATCTAAATTTCATTATTTATCAAAAACAGTAGCTAAAACGAGCAGTGCATCCTGTGAATTTGGCGTTTAATTCAGCACATTGTCTAACCCAGAAACATAAATGTAGGCAAACGTACACCAGCAAAAAGCATCGCCTTATGTGTAACGAATTAGTCGTGCCAAATCGCGCGCCTCAATTCTCCCATTGTTCAAACACACATGAACACATAATACCTCTGGGAAGCCACCTTTTTTCCTCCCACCTGGATCTCTTTACGCTCAGGCCGAAAGTTACAATGAATTCCTCGTTGCAGCAGGCGACACGTTTGGCATTCCTTACATTGAAAGCCTCGTTGTAGCCCGCGTCGTCGGCATTAAATTCGCGGGAAACGATTATATACCGCGCACGGAGGCCATGGCGGGCGAAAATCGTGGCCGCCTCTCCCGCTAATACGATATCATAATGGAATGAAGTAATCGAGCGTCGGCGCGCGCGCGCCGGGAAAAGGTAGCCATTACCTAACCGCGATTTGCATAACTATTTAACGACGCGACTGGCGATGCCGTCGACCCTCTATCGCCTCTTTCCTCCCTCTTCTGCTTCTTCTTCTTCTTCTTCTTCTTCTTCTTCTTCTTCGGCTATTTCGTTCTCCTTCGGGAGGTAGATTGTACGGAAAAGGGCGCGCACTTTTACGACAGGAATGCAATGCGCCGCAGCGGAGAAGTTTGCCAACTACTACTACCCAGCCGTAATGCACTGCTTACTAAAAGGGTATTTATTAATGAGTGCGAGAACTCAAATTGGTACTGCGCGTGATGCGAATTCTTAGGAAGAGTGGAAAGAAGTTTCGGACTAGCGCGCAGTCGTTAGTGCATTTCAGGAATCAATGAGAATTGTTATCGCTATCGCTTGACAAAGCACATGAAATAAAACAATTAATACAGAATTATCTTTGTTTACTCGTAAGAATTGTATAATAAAATTAGCGATATGTGTGTGTGTGTGTGTGTGTGTGTGTGTGTGTGTGTGTGTGTGTGTGTGTGTGTGTTTGTGTGACCATTTTTTATAATTAACCATTCAAAAACAATGTCATTATTTTGAAAAATAGTTATTATCAACTAAAATAGTAAAACAGAATACGCTACGGAGATGCTGTTAGTAGATAAAGAGTGATTTTAGTCAGACGCGGAACTTCAGTACACTTTTATGCGTATTTTTCCCTTTTCTTTTATTTCAGCTTGAACCCTGAACAATACACCACAGTTCATAAAGATTGATAAAAAAGTTCGCGCGAGAAACCTATGTAAATGAACCTTTATTAGTTAGAAAACAATCGGACGTTTGAAATAAACACCAGCGCGCGCAGCAAACTCCGTAGCAACAGTATGTAGCGTACACCTCGAGAACTATCGAGAAAATTTGCGCGTTATCCTTCGGCTCCGAATCCTTTCTCTCTCCGCTCACTTTCTCATCATCGCAACTTGTTGCTGCACGCGCTATAGCTTACTCGCTTCGTCGACCAAGTCGCGCGCAGCTCTGTGCGTTGTAGTAGCATATACTTTATAAGCGCGTCAAAGATCGCGATCTTTTTTTTTGCAAGCGCGTGCTCGTGTGCTTCCGCGACACTATAATCGCGGCCTCGTAGTCGCATTTGCATATAGAGGCCACCGGCGAGCATGAAAAGATGTCGATCGGCGCGAAGAATTCGCAGGTTTAGAGCGAATGTCTTGGACATGGCTCATTTGCATGCATGATCGGTGCGCAGTGATAACCGGTTATTGCATCTTTTTCAGCCCAATATTTTGGCTATTTTTGGATCCGGTTTTCAATCTGCGGTCGGGTTAGCTCGTGGGGCATGAGTAGCGTTGGAATGCGTAGTGCGAGTTTGACCTAGATAAATCTGTGCGTGTATGTTATAATTCATCGGATAAGATGATAATTAGGTGTAATATTCGTTTTACTTTTTGAAAAGATATAATTATAGAGCTCCAAAATGGACCTGTGCAACCTCTGAATGTGTATGCTATTAGACCTCTTATTAGACCAATTTTTTGTAACTAGCAAAAGTAATGACACCTTAACATGGGTATGCAATTTCGTCAAGTGGCAATCGACAAATTGCAAATTGGCAATTATCTTGTAATTCGTAAATTAGCAAGATATTTTTTGTACACATAAAATCTTCATCAATGTTACGTTTCTTCATTGTAGCATGTTATGTTACAACATTTGTATAGATTAAATTCACGCATAGAATTAATAAGTGTTTGTATTTATCTACAGAGCAGACTATTAATATTTCTAACTCTTTGAATATATTTCAAATTTAGTCAATACTACGGTTTCATATCATAACAAAATTTTATGATTTATAGATTACAAAACTTATAATGTAGAACGTATATGTATGATTTATATTCTTCATAAATGTCTGTTGTACTGAAATAACATAAATTAATTACCTTTGACCTGCAATATATGACATTCATTTACTTCTTTAACTCAATATATCTAACATTGTGAACAAGGTATTGTAAAATTTAATCGAAAATACAGTTTCTTATTAATTTTAATCTTTAGCCCCATAATATATGTTTATTTCTACCGCAAAATAAATTGCAAACTTAAAAAAAAAATCTAATACTGTGAAATCGTCCCATCGCGACTCACAAGATGTGTATTATATTACCACTGAATTAATGAAGTAAAGTCCAAAATGCTTGATAAACCTATCATGTAAACACGAATTTGCATATCGTTACGCCAAGAGGTCATCAGTACCTGAAAATACTTTTTTTTTTCTTTAAATTCACTACGATACTATTTTCATATAATGCAAATTTAAATTGAATTCACCTTATAAATTATTTCAAAATAATGATAAATTCTGATAAATCATCCTTATACATCCGTATATTTAAGGAAAAAATAGATATTTCTTGATGATTGCAGCGAAGGCACTAACCACGACAGTAATAAGAAAGTACACGTTCTTGTAAGATCAGCTCCAGACCATCGGTAACCTCAAGACCTCATAATGCTTGGACTCTTACATCTAATCGCGGTATCGAAAGGAGGTTGAGAGTTTTGCCAAATAAGTAAATATCAAAGAACGCAGAGACAGAAAAGTAGATCGCGAGCTAAAATATATTCAAATATTTGCAATGAGTGAAATCAGAAAAAGATTAATATAATATAATCAACATAAACGACCATCAGATCAACGTTATTCTACAGATGAAATAAAATAGACGTTATAGCAAATTATAACTTTCTTTAAATCTTAAATCGATAAACGAATGTAATAAACATGCAAAGAGCTGACAGCCCCGCGTTATTTGCCAACTTTCAATAAAGCAAAAATCACTCGACAGTAGCGCTCACGGTCCGTAAATAGTCGTAAAACAAATACTCTCCCGTTGAAAAGGCCAATCCATCGTTCAGAAACATCAAAGTCGAGCGCAAAAAGCACATCAATTTCCCCGTCGGCGATTAAACCACGGTCCGGTGAAAAGCGACAGCGACAGTGCTAATAACAGCTGGACGTCCATCTCGATATTCAATGTCTTGAAGCGCGCGCCTCTTTTCCAATTAGACTTCCCCGGGCTATCTGGAGCGCAATCGTCGCGTGTCGCCGACTAATTTCGCCGTCGCCTTTGGGTAACTAGACTGTGACGCTCTGGGACGATGATTCGCTCACAGTGTGTGTGCATGTGTGCGCACATACGCTCGATTTGCCAGTCCGACGTACGGAGAGAACTGGTTCGTTACAAGAGAACGGTTACAGAGTAGAACAGCTTCCTGCAGATGCAGTTCCTCCTATCGCGCGCAGGGCCCTACTTACGCGCGATAGAAGCCTGTGTTCGTGCTCACTTGTGCTTTCTTTCGCGATGCAGCGCACGCTACTTTCACGATAGAAAAGTGTTACGAGCTTCCAGGCTAAGTGCGCAAACAAAAAAATCGCTATATTTCGAAATGCTGCGGTTTATATAGCGAACTTGTCTCTAGGAAGAGAGCCATTTCAGTTTCCGCTGGCAACTTTTTGCTTTAGCATCAAACTTCTAATAGTTCTAACAATTACTTATGTTAGAAATGATATTTAATTATCTGTAAGATTTAAGGTAAAATTCTATACATAAAGTGTATTAGAATATGGTTTTCAATTCCCCGTTTTGTAATATACAGAGAGAAATGTTTGAGTAAAAATTACTATACTGTATTGAAACCGGGAGACAGACTCACATTATCAAAAAATTTATACTATACTTCCTAGTAGAAATTTCTATATTTCTAGTCATTTTTACTGCATTTATAACAATTTTTACTAGGAAGTATAGTAAATTTTTTGATAATGCGAGTCTGTTCCCCGGTTTCAATACAGTATAGTAATTTTTACTCAAACATTTTTCTCCGTGTATATCCGAAATAAATAAAAAGTTAAATTTTAATATTGTACCCTACTTATTAATTTCAAATTAATATGCAATTATAAAAGGTATAAAAAATAAATGAGGTTTACAAAGAATAACTTTGAATATAACGCATGTATATAGCTTTAATTTAATTTAATTTAATAATATAACGAGAAATTTTCAAATTAACACCATAAGTCATCAAACCGATGCATAATTAAAATGCCGAAGAGGTCGCAAAATTCCGCATTCATGCGTTAAACACATATAATCAATCTTGAGCCAATTTCAATTTAAAAGCCATCAACTAGAAATACTGCCTCGAGACTAAGACTCCTTGTTCCATTCCTCCGCAAAGTTCCCGCTTTTTTTAATAATTTATAAAGCGCGCACACACACGTACACGAACGTCACAAGGACTGACATAACTCGCTTCTTCCTGCTGAGAACCGGTGCTCTTACGAGATCTTCCACGTACTTAGCCGAGGAGGAGAGTTGGATACGAGGCGCGATCATTCCACCTGGACCGGAAACATTGTGCCGTCGAGATTTATCGTGCTAATTTTTTCGCGCTGTAGCAAACAACGACTCGCACTTCTTCAGAGCTTCTTTCGAAAACGACGCGCAATGAATTGCCCTCGTGATCTCCTTGTTTTCTTCTTTCCAATACCTACAGTTTTTCGCTTGAATTGCTCCTCGACAAATGTGGCGCTGGATACAGGACATTTGGATTGCATAGATTGATTAAAAAGTAATTTACGCAGTATATGGAAAATACAATGGCCAATTCAATAACCAATCATATCGAGTACATTCTATAATAAATTATGTATCATCTATAAAAGTTTAAATTGAATTTACTATTATTTCCATTTAAAATAGGTGTCATAAAACAATGGTGGTAGTGATGATGCCATTTTGTCAAATAAAAAACAACAACAATCAAAGCTATTCGCTAGAAATTTGAAAGTATCTTTATAGTAAAAACTATAAAAATAATTAGATTAAGGGGAGTGAGGAAGAATGTAAACCTACATAGAGGAAGTAAAAGACTACCTCGTAAAAACTCGCTAAATCACTTTCTCGTTAAAAACTTACTATCGTTACAGAACATTCACGTTTGTTACGATGTTATATTACAAAAGCTTTTTTCAGAATATCAAAGTATCACGCCTATTTATATAATTGTATAGTGTAATCATTATATTTCAAATATAATGATACATTTTTAATAGAAATGTTTTCAATACATTTGTCAGTGTTCGACTCTATGGACATTTTATAAATAATTCTTGGAAAACGTTTATAGTTACGAAATCAACAATGTTTATTCGAATTCTTCTCAATAAGTGTATTCTAAGTTATGAAAATAAAATTAGTCATGACATGTATATTCTTTGTGGTTTAGATTGATCGTAACCTCATGCCATCGTTTTACATGACAATTTACTCAAAGCAAAATCAAAACAGTGTGAACTTATGTGTACGCATCTCTCGCCACATGCCAAGGTCGAGATGAACTCAACATCGTACGCCATGCAATTTCGATTTGTAATCCATAAATAACAATTGTAATGTTTGAAAGTAACATTGGAAGCCGCAATGACAATGATACGGTTTCCTTTTTCTACTTTTCTAAGAATATTTTTTAGATTGAATATCAGGGGAAGATTGTGATTACAACATAATTCTTGAAAATATATAAAATTTCATATTAGTCAAGAATTCCGGCCAAAAAATGAGATATATGATGAGATATTTTCTAATTTTAGTAACTATTATTTTGATATTATTTTTCAAAAATGTTGTATTACCACTAGGTGTATTGTTTATCCTTGAAAATACAAATAATTTTGTTTGAATCTGATTACACAATATAAGACAGTCATAAAAATATCTGTAAAAGAAAGCATGTGTTTATCCTTTTATAGTATAAATAATACTATAATGTCGGAAATATACAAATTATTTTTCAAAATTACTCTTTATGCCATCGCACTTAAATACCGACATTAAATTTATATTTCTTTAGTATTGAAATGGTACTGAATATATTAGATGTCATCTATAATCTTTTTATTTTGCTAAAAAAATCATTAATAATGCACATCTATCAATAACAATTACCTTTATTATAATTGAAAAAAAAATTTTTATCATATATTATTTCATTGTCTAGATAGAGAAAGGTTGACGAAAATAGAATATTCATTATTCTAAACTTTTTTCCTTCTCAGTTTTGAAATTGTTATTATTTGCACCTTCAAAAGATTTAAAAAATGACATGCTCGCTGCGTAAGAATAAATGAGAAAACATAAAAACTCGTCTAGTCAGATATAGAATCTCAATGGCGTTTTAAAATTTTATCATCTGGAATAATTTTTGTTGTTCCTCCGACTCAAATTAGAAACTTAGTACACATAAAATCCTAATTTATTTAAATTGTTTTTATGTATAAAGTAACAGCCTTTTTACGTCTCTGTCGCACAAAATCTAAATTCTAAATCTATTCGCATCACAATATTTTAAACATTATCCAGAATGATACGAGGCGTGTCTGAGTGCCTGACAATCTTTTTCTCTCAGCCATTGGAATTCTAGCATCTCGGAAGTGCCGGCAGCCTCGCGCTTGAGTTCATGAACCGGGCGAGTACGCGTGCCCGCGCGCAATTCGATCGTTAGTCTCGCCCAAGGTGACGAGCGCTACACGTCCGGCAAGATAATAGCCGACGGCTTTCGCGGTAATTATACAGTTTTTGAGGATGGATATGTACCCGGCGCTACTGTTACGTGGTTCTTGGATAGCTAGGCTTTAAAAGGCTCCTAGAGCAGAACTGTTCTTACAACTCTTGACAATATTTATGAAAGAAAAAAGCTCCACAAATTATACAGTTGAAGTAATTTAGTATGGTATTTTATTTTTACGGGTTATAACGAAAAATTCGTTTTTAAAAAGATTTTTCAGATATAGATAAATTGCAAACCTCAAATTGTTAAAATTCAATCATTCTAAGAACTATAAAAATAAAAAACGTCGTTTGTAAGGTAATAAGTAGTCAGATTGTTATGCGGAAATTCACTTAACTTTAGCATTAAAAAATGTTGTTTAAATCAGTTTGAAAATGTTGTCTGATTTATGGCTATTTCAAAATTTGTAAACTGAAAAATGAGAATATTTAAGAAAGTAATAAAAATTAATAAGTCAGCCATAAACCGTGTAAGTGCCGATAAAACAAAACACATAAGCACTCCCTTTCGGCGCAGTACTTTCTCATTTTTCTCATTCTCACGACCCCTATGTTGGCCAATTCTCCCCAACCAACAGGTTCTTTTCAATTCACACGGGAATACATCCTTAGAAAGACCAGCCTCTCAACTTTCAAACGAAATCGTTCACATATACGTATAAATACATGGCGTGTGCGTGTGCGTAAAAATATAGACACACCGCGCGCGATAACGAGCGAAAGCAAAAATAGCTCCATGACGCCGTAAACAAAACTCGTAATTGAATCTCCATTAACGAAGAAAGACGTCGTAACGCGCGCTTCTCTTTTACTCGCTCGACTAGCATATATGAGGCGAGAAAAAAGAAGAGCTCGTACGTGTGTATAATACACGTACACGTGTCTGTGTGTGTGTGTGTGTGTGTGTGTGTGTGTGTATATGTATGTATGTATGTGCGACCGCTCAATTATCCGCGGCAATTGGCCATCGCGGTTAATATATTCGCGCGCTCGTAAAGCGATCCCTCGCGCAGGCTGACAGATGACGAGCTGCCGCGCGCCTGTATATATATATGTATATATATGTAAACGGGTAGCGAGCACTCAATTACCGGCTGGGGCTCATTAATCGTCAAGACGACCGAGCGTGTAATGCCCGTGAGCTTTACGGAACGAGACGATTAGCCGAGTTTTTCGGCTTTCATACACGGCTTTTGCGTGGGATCGATTCGTTAATTGGCCGTTGAAAATGTGATGCGAGTGATTTGGTTCGGTGCGATGTGATAATTTCATTTACAATCGCTATCTAGGTTTTCTGCCGTTTTTGTCATTTTGGAAATGTTCTTTCGAAATAAGTGGCTTTTTGGCAGCAAACACTAGATTTACAACTCCATATCAAGATTATATTAAATTCTTATTATTTTCAGATTATTATGTTCATTATAATATTGAAACCATAATGCCAAGGGCTGTTTTGCAAGTTTCAAATTAATTCAACTTTTTTTATAATTAATTAGTGATTAGAATTTCAGCATGTTTGTTTACAAAACACTTATTGTGTACAAGTTCGATATATCTTTTTAAAATCCAATTGTATTCGTATACATGTGTATTTACAGAATTTAAGAGTGAAAAATGTAGTAATATAGTAGGATAATAACGTCTTCATATCAATCTTTTAAACTTGTTTTGGAACGTTGTTTACGCTAAGAATTTTTTTGAGAATATTTGAATCACGTCAACTCTTATTTTGGTGTATTTTTCATTTCCTGAATACAGGACTATCTGTATAATCTAAAGATGCGCAGATAAACATAATTACGATTCTCATTCATTATAACGGAAGGGATTCCAAACAAAGAGAGATATTCTTTTTTCCGTCAAAAAAACTAAATTCAGCAAACGATGATTGTCTACAAAATTCCTTCTCCTGTGGAATATTTAATATTTTCTTCTTAGATCCACGATATCTTGGACATGTAATATGTGTATCACATTATATACTTACTTGTCTACAGTGCACTTTGTTATAATAACAATAATAATCTTTAAAAACAGGAAAAAATGGAACCGATGATTCACTAAATAGCATTATTCAAATCCTATATTAGTACTTATAGTAATGACGTCATAAACACCATAGTAATTTCTTAAATATATTTGATAATCTTTGTCTTAAACATTGTTTGTATACGCTACCTGTCAAACTTGCTTACTGGTTACTTAAATAATCATTATTTCAGGTCTGTATCAATAGTAGAATTTATCTATCAAAGAAAAAACCAAATTTTCTAAAATAATTTTTCAACTATACAATGGCTCAGTCAAGTCTAGCGTATATAACAAAAACAAATTCTGTATAAAAAATTTTACTCAACCAGTAAGCAACGTGTACCCCGCTAAAAATTTTACACCGGAAGAAAAAAAATAAAACTGCACCGCCAGCGCAACCACATGTAGTAAATCTTTGATGAAATAGTAAAAAAAATATACCAAGACAATAAATAAAACCCTAAGCATTGCCGTAGCTTCGTTCAACTCAAAGACGGGCCACAAACATGGACGCGTAAAACTTTCGCAATACGTGATCTGTTTAGCCTGTGGCGCGCGCGCGCACAGAAGTTCGAGCTCCACCTAAGTGAATATAACTTTTTGTTTGTATTCCATGCGTTATGCATGAAACCCTTTGCCCACGACACAGAACTCACACAAACACACACACAAAAGTTTCTCGCAACGCGCGCGGCCCCGAAGGCGTATCGCGGTCAATCGCAAACAACGATAACATTACCATTGATGCGCCAAGGAGGCGGAGGTAACAGTAGCAGCAGCAGCAGCAGTGGCATCAGCAACTGCCACTACGGGATCCTTAGCATAGCATCCGACTTCTTTCTCGACCCGTTGACCCCGTTCTGTTTCACATACCCGCGCGTCGCCCTATCGCTCGCTCTCGTGTGTGCAATGCAAAAATCGCGTCTCGTTGTTGCGGCGGAATTTCCATGCTGCGGAGAAAACGCGCGCATCCGACGATTGGGAAAATATCGAGACTGGAATATTATTGACGTAGTAATGAAATTGTATTTTTGTTTATGCAAATAGCGTGGATACGCGTATTTTCTTTAACTCTTTTATTATGCGTATGCTTATATACTCCATACAAAATAAATTTTTACTATACAAGTATATGTTTCTGCTACACCTCAACGTATATTGATACATTGATACATTGATTTATATGATTTTAATAATACGATGACAAGATCAAAAAATTCCAACGAACCCCGCCGTAATTTATCACATTTCCTTGATCACATATAGAATTACGACTTATTCCATCATCGTAAACAGGGATTCAGACATTATTTTATATGGATTTAAAATTATCTCGAATTACCCATACACACTTCTCGGACGAGTACAGTAGTATATATAATAGAACTTTCACCTCGCCTCGAGTTAAACGAGTCTATATCTATACTTAAACTTTTATTCGTACTATCTCGGATCCGTTGAAACCAAGCCACCCCGCGCGCTCACTGACCAAATTACCTCAGCCCACCTCGAATTTCGAAACTCTATATATATATATATATATCCACGACGACGACGACGGCGGTCAGTATACCCATGTGCGTACCCATCGCCGTAGGCTACACCATCCTCGTAGGAGCACTTTCGCGCTCGCTCGCGATAACTCGATTACCTCTTTCGCGAGTGTAACGCCCTCGATCGATTGGAGCTGCGTGCGATCACGCAGGAAAAGTATAACTGCGCGCTTCACGACCTTCCACACGTGCGCGAGAGGTAGAGAAAGAACGAAAGTCACCCGGGTGCGAAAAACGGGAAAAAAGGAAGGCGAGAAACAAAGGCCGATTTCGAGATGAGTGCGTTTCGTTGACACAAAGTGAAAAACACGAGGGAAAAGAGAGGAGCTAAAGATATAAGGTGCGAGTGTACGCTTGACCCACATCGCGAGCTGAAAAAAATATCCGTAGACCAAGCGTATCTGAATTTCCCATAATGTCTCGCGGCTTTTTCTTCTCACGATCTTCGCGGTATTAAAATATCAATATTTCATCGTACGTGCATGATACTGTCTCTTGGTCTTGCTGCTTCGAACGCAGCAGTATTATATCCTTAAAACGAGAGACCAATCTGCGCTTTAATATCACTTATTCCTTGGACTGATCTTTTCACAGGGAATAAATATAAATTTTAAGGTGTTTTTCGCCACTCTTGAGAGTCGTTTATTTAGCAACATTGTGAAACAAATAAAATCAATGTCAAGAAACGTAACGATTACTTTCTTATTGGAAGAGGTGTGAATATCAGCACATCGTACAACTAAAATGTTGATATATTGATAATTAAATTTTGTTACTAGTTATTTAATATTTCTAAATAAAAATAATAATACTGAACGATGGGAAGGGTCAACCCTTGAAATGGAACAACCTCACATTCTCTCTTTCAACGTTTCCCTGAACCTTGTTGTCAGCCTCTTCAGGGAACTGTTTATTGACAATATAAGTAATATGTATATTCAATCATACGGTTATCAAGAGCTTTTCAACATCAATGATCAAAAAGTAAAACTTACTATAGTATCATCGCCATGTTAAAAAATATATAATTATATTGTAGTAACAACTACATTGTCAAACAGAAATACTGTAATATTATATGTAAATTACGACCTGAATAAGGCGAATTTTGACTAGAATGTATAATTATTGCCAACAACTGTCAATGCCTACGCATATACAAACGTAAGACATAAGAAACATCCTAATTGTAGTAGATGAAGAATGTACTCATAGTAACCGGACTTAATATTTTTCTTTTTAAAGTGAATTAATAATGTTCCCTATTTTTATTTTAATATTCATATTTCATTAAATCCAATGGTTGTTACCACTCCAGAGTAACGACTAAATGATTACTCGTTTCTTTTTAAAGTCTTTTCTAATTAAATGAGTCTTGTGTTCCCTTTTGTAATGTGTATAATTCTGTGGCTTCGCGGAATAACCAAATAAGTCGACTTTTCGAGTTTCCGAGAAAAACGGGTTTTAATGTTTAAACTTATATGTAAGATCGGGAGAAACGAGATGAGTCGCGATACTTGACTAGTCAATTGACACATTCAAAACACATATTTACACGCTAGTTTCAACAGATTATACATTTTCTGATGCATTAAAAACGAGTAAGAAATCAAAAAAATCTGGACTTATCTGGTTATTTCGGGAACTCTGGACTTATCTGATAGTGCGGTTCCCGTTTATTTTTGAGCGTATTCTTCAATTTAATTATGAAACCGGTCAATAAATTACAAAATTAGCAATCGTTCAATGAATTCTTTTAACTTATTTAAGAAATTTCTATTTTTTTGACATTTTTATTAAATTTACCGCCATTATTGTATTGTATTTCTATTGTACTAATATTGTAAAATTTAAAAATGTTTATAATTGTATAGGAATTTTTTAAATAAACATATAATCGTATATTAGCCATCATATTCACATTAAATTTGAATAGATAAAATAAATTATAACTACGATAAACGAAAAAAAATTATGGACTTATCCGATTATTCCGGGCAGAAAATTTGAAAAATGGACTTGTCTGGTTACGTTTCGGGTGAATCGTAGCTTTACGGCAATATTTTTGCTACTACTGAAAGTGGTAAATGAAAAAGGCCTATTTAAAGATATAAAATCGGGGGTTATCTCGATTTTCAAAAAAAGTGGACTTATTCAGTTATTCCGGGAAGCCACAGAATTAAAAACATCATACTTTTTCTTTTGAACTTGTAATTATTACTAAAAAAAACCTTGCTATTTTTATACTTTAATTAAATAAATAATTAACTTGGTTTATTCAAGTAAATTCGAATTCTCTTCTTCAAAATTAATAAACATATTTTATTTTATTCATAAACATTTATTTATACTTATCTGAAAATCTGAAGTTTAGTATATTGTATGTAAAAGCTTATTTAAAAGCAGGTGTACAGTGAGAGTTTTGTTGAAGTTTTTGAAATAGCTTTAGTACATGAAAGAAATACTATAAAGCCAAATTGGACAGGTAATTGACACAATCTAAGTATAGTATAATTAACTTTTCACTTCCTGACCTCAAAACAGTTACATATTGTAGTAAATACTGTACCCCTTCACCTTTCAGCGAGTTTAGTATATTATATACAATTGTGCATGCTTTGCATAAAAAATATATGAAGTGTATTAAGTACGGACAAGACAATTAGTGTCATGAATGCAGGGGGCATCAGTACATGATGTGCATTAATTCTAAAGTGGTACTCTCCAAAAGGGAGAATTCCGATGAAATGCAAATTTAACTAATTTATAAACTGCAACCCTCTAAATCTGTACCGTCACTTAAATAGTAAAAAATGGTGTAATTAAAAAAGACCAGATGATATCAGTTGATATAAACGAAAAAGTTGTAAACAACTCGGTTGGAAATCAACGTCTGTCCACACTGGAATTATACTAATAAAGATATTATAATGTGACAGAAAACCGATGTTTATCAGTCTCACCAGGATTAATAAAGGATAAAAATATAAGTATAGCAACCAGTTTTTTCTCGTAATAAGAAAATTAATCGATTTTTCTTCTTCCATCCCATTTATTATTGCGTTATCCGGTGGAATCTCTTACCATTATTCACAATACCACAACGAATTTCAAGCATTTCAAGAACAATACTCCAATTTTAATACCGCACTGTTTCTTACTCACCCTCAATCTCATTAGTCCCAAAGACTGAACCTCGCAGTGCAAGAAATAAGCGCGCGCGCGCACATCACGCAGCAATCTCCATCTCGTCGGTCTCATTAGCCGCCCCTGCGCCGCATATACAACGTCCGGAAAAGCGGGAGCGGAGATGAAAAAATATCGAGCGCGCATGCAGACGCAAATGTGGAGCAAAGACGCAACAACGAGTGCCGCCGACGCTCTTGAGATAAGCCTGTATACCCCGAGCTCATCCTCTCGTATATATGTGTGTGTGTTTATAGAAACGATGACAACGACATGTCGGTCGAGGTCGCGTTCGCGTAAATACTTGCGCGCAATCCGCCGTAAATTCGACGAACTGTCGGAATCGAGATCGTGGTACTGGCCGCATAATGGCTCAATTTTTTGCCCTATGCTTCATCACGATGCTTTCTTTCCTCGAGGTCTGATGGATGGAAAAAATTGATTATTCGACGGGAAACGATTTATTTGTGCTTTGCGGTTCGATGTGGTTTGGATAGCTGATTGCGGGATCAAGCTTGTTGTTTTATTGGTAATTCAGATTTCACGAGATCATCGTTAGATTAATATAAGAATCAGCTTTATTCTTCATTAAGAACAAATATTAAATCTGAAAAATTGTATTTATTCTTTATGTTTATCGGTTAATTTCCATCAAATAGCGTTATTTATTTTTATAATTAATGGCTTTTAGATATGGAAAGTGGATAAGAAAAATGTCATGAATTCACTTCCCGATTCCATTTTTTAAAGACATCGCCTATAGCAAATCAGACTATAACTATCATTCTTATGTCTTAATCTTATTGTTTATATTCGTTTACAAATTTTTTTCATTCAATAAAACTTTTAGTCATTTAATTGATTGCAGAAATGATACCGATTTATACTCATTTAAATTACCACTCAGTTTGATTTTTCATGTTATTTTCATAAACCTTTCTTTTGAAGAATTTAACAATATTTGCGGAACAAAATAATGAAATAATAGAATGAGATGCATGCAAAAAATATAATCAAGATATAAAGTGTATGTATACAAATTAAGAAATGTCAGTGCATTGACATATTTCTTTTACGTTACTTTCTGATATTTTTAAAGAACCAAAGAAAACAGCGCATTTTTATAATAATTGCACTCAGGAGGCAACGAGGAACCATAAAAAGTTAAAATTAATGTGATAAAAAATGTGACAGATGCGCGATACGCACAGCAACATTTACTCGCTTATTAATGACCGGTGGAAAAATAAAAGTTCTCGTCACCTTGTGCGTTTCGTTTCTTTCGTTTCCCACCCGTCGGGATGTAGAACAAAAGTTCTCTCTTCCGACGATGCGAAAGATAGCCACGACCGCAACAAAACAATATTCGCCAACTGCGCGTGCGCTTACCTTGCGCCTTTTAAATTAAGTTCCGCGCGCTGATAATAAATGACAAAGAATCGGACGGCCACGAGGATAAATTTAAATCTCATTGCAGATAGCAAGAAGGGGGTCCAGCAACGAAAGGGTACACGGCAAAAGGGGGTCAAGTATAAGATGACGTTCCGCTGGGAAAAGGCGGGAAAAACGTAAAAAAATTCGCGTGCCCTTTTTCTCGACACAATAAATGCCGCGCGTATGGTATGACGATTATATTTAATTATGCATTAAGATAATTGAAAGCTCGCTGCGTTGTAGCTGATATTATTACAGCACGAGAGATAATTACCATGAATTTTGTGTTTCTGTGTACTTACGTAAAATTGATAATGCTCAAGAAACGTTGAACGACGAACTTACGCAATAGTCGGGATCAGGGCTACCTCTGAAAAGTGCAGATTACCTCTCGTTTACAGCGTTTTTACCAAGTGAATTTTATTACTTATTTGTAAAAACATGTTAGTGGCAACCAATATAAACTTACTTGTAGGGAACATAATTCTTAACTACAACTAAATATATTCGACTACGGTGTACATACATTTGATAATACTCTTAAATTGTAAGTTTTTTGCATGCACATGGTTTTAGGTTCATAATTATTATTTTGTCCTCATATTAATCCCATACGTTTAATATATCTTTTCAACTATACTATTGTATAAATATAACACCAAATTTTAAATTTCGGTATTAATAATTAAATGTTTACAATGACTATTTTTATCACGAAAACAACCTTCGAAATACTTTTATCCGTGAATTTCAAAGATTTTAAGATATAAATAACGAACAAATCCTGCTGTAAGTACCTGACATCACTATATAGCTGTTAATGCTATCATGAATTCATTTTGACTGACACGTTATATCGTTTTATTAATACTTAAAGTTGCCAACATACTGAAATTAATTGAAAATAAATATTTTGTAAATTTTAAAAATATTCTTTTTATCCCTGCACTGGTTTACTCTTATCATCGAAATTCATTTGCTTTTCGACTTACAGATAAGCAAAATCAAACTCTATCTGATGTATTAATTTTAAATTTTTGAAAATTCGTCATAGCTTGAACCACCTATTGATAAGAAAAAGTTATTATTGAATAAAAGAAAAGTATGCATAATATTTTCTTTCATATAGCACATGTCTCAGAATATAAAGTTTGTAATCTTTTTAACCTAATTTATTACATTCTTAATAGCAATCTATTTATATGCTAAACAAAATTTGATGTTTTTATGATATTCTATGCATGCATGTTAACTTTTTCGCTTTGCAACCGTACTAATGTAAACTATTCATCAAAGTCTTGACTTTAATAGATATCAAAGTTATCACTCTGATTTGTGCTTTTGTACAGGTTTGAAATACATGTGAGTAATTCATTGAACACTAAAAATTCGATATGGAAGGTACACTGATACGATCACGATCTTCGAAAATTATAATTAAATAAAACAGTTTTATTTATATAATATGTAAGTATATGAAAGAGGACTGTTCAATCGTAGGTTCAAGAATGCCGTGTTCGGTTTTTATGCTTTTAAAAGATTTGCAAATTTTATGGTAATCAGAGATATCATATATACGCACTCGAGATAAAAAAAGAAAAAAATTCTGAACACGTGCAAATTGTCATCCTTGTTGTCAAATCTGGTGGCAATTTGCATGTACTATGGAGGTCGCCTTTTCCCAATAATGTATATATATGCTTTTTTCACCACCCCCAGGGCGAAAGTATCACTTTTGAGTTTTGAGACAGCAGAAAATAAGGTACTTTCGACACAGCAAGATGAAAAAAAAAATATTAAACCTTCAAGCGAGACATATATAAAGATAATAATAATTTTTTCCCAGGAATTCGATTGAAAACGTACGTACCACCTAAAATGCAGTGTGGATATAAAAGGCTTGAATAAACAGTCTACGCGAGAAACGTCGACGACATCCTGACATTCAAGCATTATTGCATGGGCTATAAGCACCGAAGCTAAAGCGACCCATAACCAAAGATCGCGTAAATTGGACAATATTCGCTTTCGCACTCAGGCATTCGTCACGCAGCTCCAGCGGAAACGTAACAGCGGAAATTTACGACAGCGTTGAGGCTGCAAGGATCACCGCAACGCAATTTTCCCCTTTCGTCAGCCTGCAGCCGCGTGTCCTTTGCGCGCCACTCCACGCCCATCCAATATACTTTGCATCTCGGCAGTCACTTTTGTTAAACAAACTACAAGACACGTCGTCGACGGGGGGCCGGGCGCGTAATTGGAATTCTTCAGGTCTATGCGTCTCCGCGACAGTTTCTGCGCGGGAGAGTAGAACGCGCGCGAGTGAAAAACCCAACGGCGAAAAGTTCGCGCGCCCGCCATAATTTTTTTTAACGACCCACATTCTCTTTTTACAATCGTCGAAACGTAGTTTTTTTGTCGCAGCTCCGCGCGAGCCTCGCTCGTTCTTTCTCCTTCTTTCATTATAATTCCGATTCGCCCGCGCGTAATTGCAGTCGTGACGACGACTTTTGTTTCTTTCGGGAATAGCGAGAACCGAGAGGAGGGGAGGGAAGAAAAGTGTATGAAAATTGGAGACAAGGAGTCTGACACAATTCGGCCAGTGGAGATTGATTCGTAAATGCGCAATTCGACGATTTTTACGAGCGAAATTATATGGCTGGATGGACTTAATGAAATTTTAAAACGACTGGCTGAGACTTGAAGGATGTGTTTTGTCATGGCGCAAGGTGATGTTTATTGGAGAATTTATTGCCTTCTGCCAATCGTGGGCGATTGTGATGAGTCCAGAAGGTTGTGAGCGATGAAAATAATCAGTATGTCTCGTGCGACAATAATTACCTCTTCGACTATTTTGAAACTTTTTCAGCAAGCGCATAATGATATCTTTACTTATAATGACATTCGGATTACATTAATAAATAATTTTAAGATGTAAGAGATAAAAGAATTCTTATTGTATTCTCCTAATTTCCATATTATTTATGATCACAGAATTCAGTTATATACTAAGAATATTTTGCAACTGCATAAATTTTAGGCGAAATTGGATATTGATCGTTCAATTTGATGAGATTCACATTATATTGTTAGTATGTATTATTTTTCTTTCACCTCGAAATTATATTACGAGCAAATTGCACGCACTGGAAAAATAATTTCTGGTAAAAATTAGCGCGAAAATAGGGAACCTGAACAGGGTTCATAAATTAATACATTTTAGAAAATTCATAATAGACAATCTTCTCATCAATTACTTTGATTAAAACAAAAAAATAAATAAATTTATCTGATTGTGATTGATATCATACTTATATTTTGTTTAAATTAATTTAATTGTACTTATAACATAATTTTGGAGTTTCCTTCCTGACTGTATATTTAAAATTCTACCTTTACACATATTTTTAATATATTACAGTAACATTAAATAAATTTTTAAGAATATTTTTTTTTATTATTTACAATAAACTTTTAAAGTATTCATATTTAATCTGAATGAAATAACTATAATATCTTCATCAGATGAAATAAGTCAACGGAATTTATAACTTTATTATACCAACACATTCAATAGGGTACAACAATTTCTCTATAAGTTTCTGCGTTTGACAAGAATTCTCTCGCCCCCCTATACGTTCCAACCCCACATAAAGTGTCCCACACACTAAATTTACTTGTCTTCGTTGTACTTTTTCTCTCCCAAAAATTCAGCCGAAAAATCGAATACGCAACTTGAATTATGTCACCGCGGGCGATACAAGCCTAACGGCCAGTAGCAACGACTACAGGAGGATTCCCGCGGTACATTTAATTGGTTTGCACCCGCGTTTAATTCGCCACGAAATGGATTCGCCGCTACTGCGGTCTCTGGTATATATCTCGCGCAGCAGCTGATTCGTCGCGCGCAGAGTTACGATGCTCCCCGTCTCCTCACGCGCGTGCGCACCGCTTCGTGTTCATGACTGACTTGACTCGTTGTCTCTGATTTTCTATTTCACGTTTCATTAGGTTAACGCGCCGAAGATCGTTTCGTTTAGGAGAGTTTCACCGTATCGTTAAGGAGATGCATGTCATTAGTTTGAATATTGAGAGATCGAGAGAACAAGTTTACAAATTGTTTTTCTCGGGATTAAGGTATTTTAATGTTTTTATTAAATTAACAAAATGTAATGAATTAACAATTGGAGTTTTCAAAAGTTAAATACTTTATTATAACTGTAAAATTTATTTTATAATATAGAAATAGTATACTTAAACTTTAACTAATTACGTAAATTGTGTATCTGAAAATATTTGCGGAAAGGAGAAAGTATTCTGGTAAAAGTAGAAATTACAAAAATAACAACATTGCTTTGCAATTACCTCAATCATTGAAAATACGTAGAAAATCGAGAAAAAGATATTATTCTATACTATATTTAGTAATTTAAAAACATTATACTCAACCGCCACTTACTTTTTCAAGCATTTCCATGTTATTTACAAAGTCTCACTGAAAAGTGAAACTACTTATAAGTCAAATTTAAAGTCAAACGCAATGTAAGAAATGTTATTTAAAACTATACTTTATTTACAGTATGGTGCATCATAATACTCAGCGCGCTATCTTCAATATATATGTAAACCGAACATCATCCCCGTGGCCTTCGATTATATTCCACGCCACCCAACACAGTGGACCACGGCATCATCGGAAGTTCGTCGGTTCGCCTTCACCTTCGCTCCCTGCCATGTCCAGCTTTCTCAATACGCGCAGATATACACACACGTGTGCTCGAGCACGTGTCGACCTTTTGGCCTATCGCTGCGACCCTGGCGACGTGACCAGAAATGTATTATTAGGCGGCACATGGCAACACTCGCGTAAAGGAGAAGAAAGAAGAAGAAGAAGAAGCAGACGCGTTTAATGTGTGTGCCGGGAGTCGTCGATTTCCTTTCGAGAATCCGTTATCCCAGCCGAATTTTCGCAGCGAAGCGACAACTGCGCGTCTCCTCCTCTCCCGCGCGCGCAAACGTGACTTTAAATATGGAGCTGCGATGTGCGCGGAATATGACGTGCCAGTGCGCGACTTCTGCCGAGGGAGCCTTTTTTGGTGGAGGACTCGCATGGGGTACTGATGAAAAACTGATGGGTTTGCGCGTCGTGTTGTGTACACAAGTTACGCGCCTGCATCGGAGCATGATGTTCGACAAGAATATGACGTTTATATATTTAATCGTGTACGAAGAATGTCATTCTATACGCCTGCTATTCTGAATGATTGACATGTGTGTACAGTACAATGTCTACTGAATTTTTTGGATTCTGATTATTGAGGATATGTATTTATACCTTCTACGATTGACCTATAAATAATTCAAGTTTTCAATGCAGTTTATGTGTACGTTATATTTGGAGGATATTGAACTAGTTTCTTGACTATTATACATTTACAAAGAGTGTAAAGTGGAAAAAAATTTAAAGCAAAAGTTCCTATCGAGTTATTTATTAATTTATTTAATAGTAATAGAAACAGTCTTCTTTTTATCAACATTTTCGAGTAAGCATTGTGTAATCATTAAATAATTCCTACAAACAGCTTCATAGACGCATCTTTTGGAATAAGGCAACAACTACTTACAAAATAAAATAAACAAATGAATTACCTATTAAATCAACTCATCAGTATACATTACGCAGAAATATTGTGATTAATAGCAAGCATTAACCTAAAGGTCCAAGTTGAAAAAAACTGGTTCTATAATGATTCAGAACACACGTTTTCGTGGACACAATTCTTCACGGTTGAAATAGAACGAGCCGAGGAGCAGCAGCAGGGCAGATGAGTTATCGATAGCGCTTCGTGATATCCTTGTATTGTATGTAAAATTCCATGGTCGGTCGAGCGCCTGTGTGCCAAGAACGATCGACGTTATATTGCGCGGCCACGTATATGGCACTTTTACGGAAAATGTGCCGCAAGCGCATGCCGTACGGTGCTGTAGCCGTGTGCTCTCCCGGCTATTTTTCTTCCGAACGAAATGACCTGAAGAATCGCGGGAAAATAAACGTGCAATTTATTTGACGTCTTCCCAGATATGTCTGTAGTTTATTGCAGACAAACAACTTAATTGTCATATCGAGAATAGTCAATATTTATCTATGTCTACAATTGATGTCCTAAAAAACTTGTGTGTATGTGTCTGCGTACGCGCGCGCGCGTGTGTGTGTAACATGGCCTACCTAATGCAACAAATATTGTTGTACTGACAGTTATTATCGCATAATTGAAACATTTATAACCCGGAATACAATAAACTGATACTTATAGACATTGGAAATTTAAAAATAAAATAACTTAAACGGTAATATGGCCAGCGTGCGTTTTTCCGAATTAGATGGCACGTCACCTAATTCGGACAATATTGAAAAAATACTATAAATTAACTACTTTAACTTTAATACTTTAAATTAAATACTTCAGACCTCATCTTTCTGGCCCTCGTTCTAGTCGTACTGCTCTTAATTCAATATTTAAGTTTATATTTTGATTATAAACGAAGTCTCTGCTGAAAATTGGAAAAAGAAACTTATATTAAAATGTAGTGGTTCTAAAACAAATAAAAAAAAATTATAACGTGCATTTTTCATGTATATAGAAGCTGCCGACATTGGTTATTTACGTTTTCGGATACGAATTACCCCAACTTACTTTATTCCATTTTAACTTGCTAAATCTAATTATAAAGATAATTATAAATAATAATAATATACGTTTTTGTTAATTATTTTGTTTTAATACTAAACATTATTTTGAAGAAAAATAATAATATAATTTCATACAATCTCCACGTTGTCACTGAATTGAAGCAATTCAATTAATTTAAGTGAAATTTTAACCTTTGCCGAAAAAAGATATTATATTTGGGTAAAGGTAACGACATGCATTTTTCACGCGACTTTGCCAATAAAACTCGCCTTTCAAAGAAATTAACCTGGCTTTACATTAGCATGGAATTCGCATACAAGTATCTACGACTTTTTCTGTGAAATTCCGCATAAAAGAATGCAAAGCAAATAAAACGAGAAAATGTTTGAAGGTTGGATGCTGAATATGCCTGTGCCTTGAACCGCCAGCACGGTGTGAACGTCCCCGTGCGAATTGAGAAATTTTCGGAAGGAAGACGCAAAGATTAGTAGTATCTTTATATGATCACATGCGGTGGACAAGAAAATGACATCGATCATCTTTAAGCTAATATTGCCTCATAATATCACGTGTGTATAACCTGCGCATTTATTCGCGTAAGAATATCTTATATTTTATCTGTTAAATTATACTAAAATTGTTATCTATATTTTAAAGCTGAAAAATCAATTTCATGAAAACCAACAAAAAATAAGATGGAAAATAAAATATTATATACGTTAATTTGCTGTTTTTTAAATAATTAACTACCTAATAGATATTATTATACAATAATGACCAAAAAATTATGTAGACCTACTTTTTGTGTTATAATGTCACCAATGTAATTAACAATGTATTAAATTCTGATAAATTCTCTCACTTCTGCAAGGCGAACAAAATATATGCCGTAATCACATTGAACTTATGAGTGCCAGATGATGCAATATTTATAACCATATAATTACTGTCACATTGGTTTAATGAAAACATTAAAGAGGAAAAGCTTATTTGGTTTATGTACATTCTTATAGCGAATTAAACATTCTTTACCATTTATTACAAGTGTGTCAGAATATTGCACTTTATTAATCGTGTCTATAAAATTTCTTCGGAAATTTTATATAATGATTTCCATATTATTTAAAATATGTTAATACTAAAACTACACACAGAAACAGAAATCTTTATATTAAAGGAATGTCATTAACTATTAACGAATCGACATTTTGATATTGACAAACGAATATTTCTTAATAGTTAAAGAAATTCATTAACAGTTAAGAAAACACTATAGTTTAAGATATTTTCTTATATTAAAGTCATGGTTCCTTAACTATTAAGACATATATGAGTTTCACCATAAGAAACCGGATTATTTGTATTAATAGCAAGAGAATTTAATACTGTAAATTATTTCTTAACAATAATTGACTTTGCGTTCATCACAAATACTACTCGTGTGTAGTATTTAAAAGCATAATTCGTTAATTGTAGCGATTTTTTTTCTCTGTGTATAGTAATAACGTTTTGTACTATTAGTTATTACAAATTTAAAAATCTATAAAACTATACTACACAATTCGTCGTCTACAAATTTCGCGTGTCTACTATCATTTCTATTCCCAACCATGAAAATTGCAATTACGTGGACGAGATGAGATTGCTTAAAATAAATCCTCATCATTAATAAGGTGATGTGCAAAAACAACGAGCACGACTAATCCAGGAAATTCGCACAGGTGCATGCAAGAGAGTTATTTATATACATGAACTTATATACATATATATGGGAAAAGTAAAAATAAGAGCTCATAGAAAAGTTTCTGTGTAATTTTTGAATCCGCATTCCAGGTGAAATGATGATCACGCGAAAACTCAATTTCATTTGCTACCTGTTCAACGGTTGACGTGCGCTATGACCTTTCCCTCTTAGTTGAAATAGAAATCCATTTGTATACATCAATTTATTTAGTACTGAACCTGTAAAGCTGAATGTTACTCAATTTCATGTAAAATAGTTTTTTTTAATCTAACTTCAAAGTCTATAAACTTAATTTGAAAGATGGGTTAGCTGCATTATTACTTACATTTCATGAAAGCAAAAATTTAGAAAAGGTAATAAATTCAACTGAACTAAAATTTATTTCTACCCGGTACCAACTTGAAAGAAATTAAGAAAAATATTAGTATTATTTTCTAGATATATTATTGTTATTAAAATAAAAATAAAATATCTGTATAATTATATATGTTACAACGATACATGTAGGATATAAACTCATAATGGGACTATATAAGGAATAACAAACCTTATTGTAAGCGAGGTAAGAGTGCATAATACGTTTATGAATACAAATTGTCAACCACGTTTGAAATAATAAGTAGATGATTCGACTGTTTAAAAAATTGACGCTTCACTGAGACTTTGCATAAAAGCCGTGACAGTAAATAATTTTGAAATTCAATATGAATCTAAAAAAATTTTATAATATTTTCACTCCTAACTATAGTTATGTCATAATTCCCAAATTATACATCACTAGTAATTCCTAACTTGAAAAATCTTTAAAAAAACAATGTATAAAATATTTAACTATAAACATTAAATGATTTCATTTTCAATAATAATTATTATTAACATATGGATAAGATAAAGCATATCATAAGATGAAGCATTGATTTTAGCTTACTATTTACGAGTGTGCACGATTACTCTCGTTGAATATAAAGATATTATATTATGATTGTTTCGCATTACTCACTTAAATACAGGAAGTAAATACTGACGGCCACAGAAAGCTGTTAGCACATCCACGTCGCCCATTAAAAGAATATTTAAATACACTTCCTATCTACTCAAGAGTAGGAAAAATAATTAAGAAATAAAGTATAATTTTATAGTTAAATAAATTACAAGTCTGTGTAAATTAATTAAAACAATGAAACCTTTACCGAGATTTTTCAATTAACTAAAATATTTCTCCGGGACAACTACGAAAAGGTATGGTTGAAATATAAATTGTGAAGAGGGTCATCCAGCGGGTCTGCATTTTCCCCTCACGTACCACAGTCTAGCGGCATAGAATCATATCGTGCACGTACGTACATATATAGACGGTATCTTTCTCTCTCTAAAGAAGAGGTAACAACCATAATGCAGGAAAAGCGTCGTGTGGCGAAATTATCTTCACCGCACTTTCGTTTTCGCCTAAACTCCTCTGAAAAAGAATAATAACGTCAGAGCAGGTCGGACTCGCGTTTTCATTTGAACGCGCTACGCTCTCACGAGCTCACGATATAGAAATTTTACTAGCGCGGCTGCGCGCGCGTGTTTTGGCGAGCATCACGAGCAGACTTAACCCTCACCTTAGACAAGTATAAATCGGTGGTTTTCTACTATTTTAGAATTCCACGGGGTTTGAGATTTTATTTCGATCAAGGGAGATTTGGCTTGATTTCCGACGAAGTAACGGTTATTGCGGGCGAAGAAAGTTCCACAGGATTTATACGTTTTTGAATGAATTTCACAAGTGAGTGGATGTTGCGACAGAAAAATATTTCAAAATTACATGTGTCTTTACAAAAATTTATACGAAAGAGAAATTTTTCCATCATTTAGAAAAATAAAGGTAAAATATTTTGTACATTCAAGTATCGTATATTGTAAGGCTGTCTCATCCAGCATTACATATATGTCTTTCTTGATTATTTTTATTTTTCATTCAAATTATGTAATTTTGCCAAAATGTGAATTATTGCGCAAGTTGGTACATCAAATATTTTTTGGAGACTTTCATATGCAGTTTACTAGAGCCATGTTATGATATCTCGGATTCTGGTTTTAAAAAATAGGTTCTCACCTGATAAATCAGTTACAAAATTAACCGATATTTTTTCTTACCTGAAACTTAAAAAATTAAAAATAACTGACGTATTTAAGAAGAGTAGCAATTGAATTTATATAATAATTATCTCATGGAATACCAATTGAAAACTCCTGGTAGCACATCATCTATTTTAAGTCACATAAAAAAGGAAATATTTCTTATACATACAGAAAAAGAAATTTTTATATTAAAGGAATGTCATTAACTATTAACGAATCGACATTTGGATATGGACAAACAAATATTTCTTAATAATTAAAGAAATTCATTAATAGTGAATAAACCACTCGTTTAACATGGTTTCTTGTATTAAAGTCGTGGTTCCTTAACTATTAAGACATATATGAGTTTCACCATAAGAAACCGGATTATTTGTATTAATAGAAAGAGAATTGTGTATAGTATTTAAAAGCATAATTCGTTAATTGTAACGATATATTTTGTCTGATGTGTACTGATGTGGTTAAAATATTTTAAACATGCAGTGCGCACGATCATAAGCAATAAATTTACCCTTTTATTTGTCGAGCAATCATCAGCAACGATGATCTTGAGAACACCGAAATTTCATCACCATAACTTTTCAATTTTATCATCTAATACGCATTAAAATATAAGCGAAAAGCGCATATATATATATATATATATATATATATATATAAGCAACGCGTCATTACATACAAAGCTTTGGGCGAAAAAATATCATGCACCGAAAAAAAATGGACGAACCTGAATGCACCATCCGTCATGAACCAACGATCTGAAACACGCTCATCGCCGTCGAAAATTCAATCACGCGCGATAAATCATTCCCTTTTTGTTCCACGCGTGCACGCGTTACGCGCGCACGCGCAGATGTATCTCTAATGCATATATATATATATATATATGCCCCACGAACGCGCGCGCGCGTACCGACAAAATCATTTCCCGATTTCGCAATTTCGCTCGGCGAACGCGCACCGCACGCACGCTCGTAAATTCACTGACGCACGCATAAAAAAGGGAGAGGAGGGTACATATATATGTATACATACGGCTCGGCATAGAAAGCCTCATCACGTGAGTGCCGGTAGATTGAGCAAGCGCGCGCGAGCGCGTGAGGCACTCGTCTCTCTCTCTCTCTCTCTCTCTCTCTCGCTCTTTCTCTCTCTCTTCGATATCGAAAAAATCCCAGAGCTCCTCGCATAATTCGCTCCACGGACGGACTGCCGCGCTGCAGTTATTAGCCTACTTGTTTAGAGAGACGTTCGTGAAAGTTTACGCGCAGCGCACGCACTATACTGCAGAAACCTCGGCGAGATTATAATTCGCGTGAGAGAGAGAGAGAGAGAGAAATAGAACCGTAGTGAGGGGGAGGGAAGACAATGAGTGGTTTTCCTTTTTCGTGTATATATACGGATGCGCAGTCGCGAGAGTGTATAGGGTAATAAAAGCCTTTAAGGAGATTGGATCTTCGCGCGTAGCGCGCGAGCGCCGTGATTCACCGAAACTTATTGTTTTGGAGCAAGAGAGAGAGAGAGAGAGAGAGAGAGAGAGAGAGAGAGAGAGAGAGAGAGAGGACGATAGGAACAGATCGTAACCTAGTGTATATGAG